>CAUYRH010069085.1:0-42025 GCA_963574655.1 Perodicticus potto
AACTACTAAGCATCAATGTTTAACACATGCTTACTAGTGAGTGACCGACCTTATCTCATTCCAGAACACTGAGTTACTTGGGGGATTGCCCCCAAGTCAGGAAACGTCTCTAGGCTTGCCAGGAGACTGTCCTGTTCTCAGCGTTTCCTTTTAATGTGATAAGAATCAGTAACTGTCCTTTGCAAGAATGGTGTCCAGTCCTCTACAGATAGGTACCTAACAAAACAAACAAACAAAAAATGATGTTTAACAATCTCTCCCATGAGTCTGGAAACCACTGGCCTGGACACAATGCAGTCATGAACCAGGAAACTGAGTTTGTTTATCTATTAATATAGGTAAGGTTAGCAGCTATGGCTCTTTATATATTAGTTTTCTCACTGGCAAAATGAACTGCTCACAACCCACCATGTGACCCGCATGCAGGAGTTATGCAAAGGAGGGCAGTCTGCAGGGGCTTCTTCAGGGATCATGGCAAAGGGGCCTCTGCCCAGTAATTTACAAAGATAATGACTATCAGCGTGTGACATATTAGCAGTCACAAGCACATTGGCTCATTTTGAGAGAGGATACCCAGGAAAAGTGAGGTCTGAGAGGACAGAGGTCTACTCACAGAGGCCCCAAGAACACAAAGTCCTCCCTGTAGTGACTCAGCTCTTAGGAATTTGTAGAAACTTAATCTCCTGGGGCCTGGAACTATTGCTTGCTTCTGTTTCTGTAAAAGCCCACGGCTCTGTAAAAGCCCAAGCACGCCTTCTCCATCTTGATTCAAACTGACCAATGTGAAGGGCACCAGTGGACCAGGAACCCTTGACTGGAGAGAAAAGGGAAAAGACTGAGCCAGTGGGGAGCTCGGCCATTTTTGGACACTATTCTTCCACGGCTCTGAAGGCTCCACCGGCTGAAATAAAGCCCTTCCTCCATATCTTGATGTTCTGGTGTTTTCTTTTTCTCTATCTGGTCTTGTCTTCCTGCAAGAATTCAACATTAACCACAGTCTGTAAAGTAAATATTACTGTTATGATCCCCATTTTTCATAAAGGGTAACAGAAATTCACATAGCTAAGAAGTGGTAGAATCTTTAGTCACCTAATTGTATGTTCTTCTCATAATGCCATACTGCTTTCTAAATTAGAAATATCATTTCCTGGGTAAAATAACAACAATAATAATAAAATACCAGAATGATTTGGTACAGCAAATAAGGGATAGTAAATTGAAATGGTAAAGTTGTTGAGGAAACTCAACAACTTAGGAGTAAACCAGTATATAAATTACTGGCTTATCCCAACATGTTTATGGGACATGTTCGAAAGTAAATATAAATTAGACAGCCACTCACAAACACCTATTACTTCCTATAACGTCACTCTAGGTGCTTAACAATTGGTAATAAAGTCGCTTGCTGAATATTGAATCAGAGTGAACAAAAATTATTTGAAGACAGTATTTCCTTGAGTTCACTAACTATTCCCCACAGAGGAATGTATCTCCTGGAGGTAATTAAAACAATTTAGGAGATTGTTTGGTACACAATATTCAATGAATGTTCAATGAATGTTATCCAGGTGCACGTAGACTCAGGTCCTTGGGAGGCTAAGGGAGAAGGATTGTTTGAGCCCAGAAATTTGAGGTTGCTGTGAGCGAGACTGACACCACGACACTTTAGCTTGGGCAGCAGAGTGAGACTTTGTCTCAAATAAATAATAAATAAATAAATAAATGTTGTCAATTAGTATTTAATATGGAGGTACTTCCCTTTATGAAATGTAAACTTTAGACAGTGACCGACAAATTGTTTCTCTTTAGTTTTCCTTGCCATTTCATAATGACCATCCATTATGTCTCACTCATTAACTCTTACTTGTTTCTATGCTGTAATGGGCTCCATCATTAAATGTGATTTTTGTGTGGGGTTTAACATCTAGATTATCAGTGAGGAGAGCATTTAGCCAGGAGCCACCAGTTCCATAGAAGTGCTAGGAAAATGGCTAGCACCTGCAATGGCAACAAGCAAATGCACGCTCTAAAAAGCTGGAGTTTGGCTCCAAGGTATACTCCCAACAGCAGTCTACAAGGGTTTCCTTCCATTCGCAACTTCACCGATACTTGATATGATTAGACATTTCAGTGTTTGCCAATCTGGAAAATATGGAATGATGATAGCTCGCTACAGTATTTTTTAAGTTGCAGTTCCCTGATAACAGAGGGAAGTTTTCTTGCCATTTATGATTTTTCTTTTGTGAAGTAGTTGTTTTTGTCCATTTTTTCCTATTGTGTTGTCTTTTACATATTGATTTCTAGAAATTTTTACATATTGTGTATGTGAATTCATCATCAGTTGTACATGTTGTATGTATTTTATCTGTTTTTTTCTTTTTCCTGCACCCCAATATTTACGATGTTCTTAAAGAATAGCAATTTTAATTGTAAGAGACTTGTTTAAGTCAGTTTTCCTTTTATGTTTTTCTATAATGCTAAGGGTATCACTTCTTGGTCTTTTGGCTAAGATCAAGTGTAGTATAATGCTAAGGTTATATATATATTTTTCGAAATGTATTGCTTTCTAAAATTTTATTGGTATGCCTTTTATATATACACCTATAATCCTTAGGAAATTGATTTTTACATGAAGTGTGAGTTGATTAATATCTTTTTCCATATATATCCAGGTACCATTTGCTGAAAAATCAATTTGTTGTAAATGTACACTATATTTAATGCTAGGTGTGCCATGAATTAAATTTCCATACAAATATAAATATCTGTCTGGAAATACTCTATTCCATTGAGCTCTTTTTCTATCTACTCTCCCTACCCTCACTCCCTCCAGCTTTTTGTTATTTTAAAGGAGGGTTTTGGTTATTTTGAATCTTTTATTCTTCCATCACCTCTTGGAATCATATCTTCATATTCTTAAAAAAATTTTATGAAATAGGGCAGTACCTGTCGCTCAGAGGAGTAGGGTGCCAGCCTCATATACTGGAAGTGGTGGGTTCAGGCCCAGCCCCAGCCAAAAACTGCAACAACAACAACAACCAAAATTATGAAACAGCTCAATAATTTGACTAAAATTTTAACTGCAGTTGAATCACACTACATATTTATTTGAAGTACATTATTTTATCTTCAAATAATATAATAAATATAATAAATATAATTATAATAAATATAATAAATATAATAAATATAATTAACTATATTATATTTAATATTCACATTTATAAATATGGTCTTCCTTCCTTTTGTTTAGATCTTCTTCTTTTTTTTTTTTTTTTTTTTTGTAGAGACAGAGTCTCACTTTCTTGCTCCTGGGTAGAGTGCCGTGGCGTCACACAGCTCACAGCAACTTCCAACTCCTGGGCTTAGGCGATTCTCTTGCCTCAGCCTCTCGAGTAGCTGGGACTACAGGCGCCCACCACAACACCCGGCTATTTTTCTGTTTTTGCAGTTTAGCCAAGGCCGGGTTTGAACCCGCCACCTTCATATGGGGCTGGTGCCCTACTCGCTAAGCCACAGGCGCCGCCCTGTTTAGATCTTCTTAACACCTTTTGAAAAGTTATTATTTTTTCCCAAACCAAATTCATACCTTTTAAGAATGTATTCCTTGATATCTTATACATTTTCCTGTTAATTTGAAAGGACTTTTAAATTATATTTTAATTGTCTATTGCTGTTGAGAAGTATATTTGAGTTTTAAATGTGAATTTTATTTTTTTTATCAAATGTGAATTTTATATTCATCATTCTTTCTGAATTATCTCATTAATTCTGAATGGAGATTCAATCAGGTTTTACCCAAAGCTAATCTCATCATTTGCAAATACTAAACTAACTGTTAAATGTCTTCTGAAATAACTTTTATGTAGTCTATGGGTATGTTTTTTCTCCTACTTCAGGTTGAAAGAAAGTAGTAATAGTAGGCATCCTTACCATGTTCCTCATCTTAAAGGGAATGCAAACCTGACACTTGTTTTAGCTTCTTGGAGGAACTCTTTCAATTAATGCAATTCCCTTCTATTCCAAGATTTTCAATAGGAATGTAAATGAATGCTGAATTTTAGTGAATGATTTTCTGAATCTATTGAGATGGTTTAATTCTGCTCATTTTTGCTTTATATATTTGAGCTTATCATTATTTGGTACTCACAACTTTAGAATAATTTCTATCTTCCTGAGATCTAAATGTTTTATCTTTATGTAATAACTCTTGTATGTTTAGATATGTATTTTCCTATAAAGTCTATCTGGTAGTAATAATATCCATGTATTATGGATGTGTCTCTTTCTTTTTTTTTTTTTGAGACAGGGCCTCACTTTGTCACTTTTGGTAGAGTGCAGTGGCATCACAGCTCACAGCAATCTCAAACTCTTGGGCTCAAGCCTCAGGCTCCCAAGTAGCTGGGACTACAGGTCCCCCGCCACAATACTCGGCTATTTTTAGAGATCAGATCTCGCTCTTGCTCAGGCTGGTCTCAAACTCCTGAGCTCAGGCAATCTACCCACCTCGGCCTCCCAAAGTGCTAGGACTACTGGCATAAGCCATTGCACCTGGCATATGGATGTGCCTTCAAATATGATTTAAATGGAATTTTATATTTAGTTTGAAAATATTTTCTCCTTTTAAGTATTTTAATAGAACATACTTGGTTTACTATTGCTAACATGTTTAGATTTATTTTTTCCACTTTAAGCGAGAGTTTTAGCTCACTATTTCCCGCTTGCTTTTTTTTCTTAATTTATTTATTTTCCTGTTCATTATTCTGCAAATCAAAATTTACATTTCAGTTGTTTTCTTTTTTTTTCTTTTTTCTATACTACCCAAAGCAATATATAATTTTATTTCACTTTCTTTTGTGCAACTTTACTTTTTTATTTTTACTTAACATACATGATGGATATCCTTTCAAGTTAGTACATGCAGTTTTCCTTACTTCTTAGTAAAGACCACATAATATTCATTGTATGGATATTTTATAACTTATTTTTACTATATAATTGAATATTTAAGTGAATTTCTGAAAACATGTGCATGTAAATGCCTGTGTGCTTTCTTTTTCATTTTTTTTATTGTTGAATCATAGCTGAGTACATTAGTGCAATCAAGGGGTACAATGTGCTGGTTTTATATACGATCTGAAACATTTTCATCAAACTGTTTGACATAGCCATCATGTCATTTTCTTAGTTATTGTATGAAGACATTTGTATTCTGCATTTAGCATGTTTCACCTGAACCCATCTGAGAGGCACCATAGATGTGGCCCCATAATTTACCCTACCTCCACCCATCCTCCCCCCTCCCCTCCACTCCCTTGCCATTTTCCCCATATTCTTATGCTATAATTGGGTTATAGCCTTCATATGAAAGCTATAAATTACCTTCATAGTAGGGCTGAGTACATTGGATACATTTTCATCCATTCTTGAGATACTTAGCTAAGAAGAATATGTTCCAGCTCCATCCATGTAAACATGAAAGAGGTAAAGTCTCCATCTTTCTTTAAGGCTGCATAGTATTCCATGGTATACATGTACCACAATTTATTAATCCATTCATGGGTCAATGGGCACTTGGGTTTCTTCCATGACTTAGCAATTATGAGTTGGGCTGCAATGAACATTCTTGTACAGATGTCTTTGTTATAATGTGATTTTTGGTCTTCAGGGTATATACCAAGTAAAGGAATTATAGGATCAAATGGCAGGTCTATTTTTAGATCTCTAAGTATTCTCCAAACATCTTTCCAAAAGGAACGTATTAGTGTGCATTCCCACCAGCAGTGTAGAAGAGTTCCCTTTTCTCCACATCCACGCCAACATCTCTGGTTTGGGGATTTTGTTATGTGGGCTAATCTTACTAGAGTTAGGTGATATCTCAAAGTAGTTTTTACTTTCATTTCTCCGATGATTAAGGATGGTGAGCACTTTTTCATGTGTCTGTAGGCTGTGCGCCTGTCTTCTTTAGAAAAGTTTCTCTTTATGTCCTTTGCCCACCCTGAGATGGGATCTTTTGTTCTTTTCTTGCTAATATGTTTGAGTTCTCTGTGGATTCTGGTTATTAAACCTTTGTCGGAAGCATAACTTGCAAAGAGCCTGTTTTTACAAGGACACTTAACAATGGATTAGGGACTCATCCTACAACAGTGTGACCTCATCCTAACTAAACTACATCTGCGATGACCCTATTTCCAAATAAGGGCACTTTCTGAGGTCGGGTGGTCAGGACTTCAACAGATGAATTTGGGAGCCATGATACAGCCCATCATACCACACATGGTGATGCTCGTGCACCTCAGAGACACCTGCTCTCAACCCTCCCCTTCCCCACTTGGCTTTGTTTCCGTCTCACTGCCCAGACTGCTACCCTACCCCTTTGGTTGGGCTGCCTGCCTCATCCCTGAAAATCACCTTCTTATCCTCCCTGGACTTCCCCTTTGCCCTATTCAGAGCCCAGCTGCCTGAACCCTGTACCAAGATCAACTCCACACCCTTGATCATCCGGGAGGGGACAGGTGTGTGCTCCTAGTAACTTTGTCCTGCTTCTGGACAGGCGGGGAAACAGCAAGTCCTGAAGGAAGGACAGGGACGAGGGACACAGAGACCCAGCCAGGGGGGGCCCATGGCATGTGGGGAGCTGTGTTTGGAAGAAGATTTGGAACGCATTTGTGAATACTGCCCTGAAGGCTCTTCTGAGCCCAAGAAAGGTAAGGTTGATAAAATATAATTCTTCACTTAGCTCACTTTTAATATCTTATACCACCTAGAGAAACAATGGTGTCTAAAATACCCAACCTGTCAGACATGGAGCTTTAACTGTAGTCACAACAAATACCGGCTGACGTAAGAATCCCCCGGTGACAGGAGGGAGGTACCTAGGGGCTTAAAACCCAATCCTTAGAGGTTTGAATGAGGCATAATTTTTGACAGGAGGATCTCAGTGGAATATTCCATTTTTCCTAAGTTTTTGATTAGGGCCTCGTGGCCTTGGGTGGTAATGAAGAAAAATCTGTCTGCTTGGGGTGCTCGTGGATAAATGTAATTTTTTTTACATGTAGTTGTTTTAGTAATATAAAGTCTCCTGGTCAGTTGTCTGTGCTACTTCCAAACATCTACCTCCTCTCTGTGAAGAATTGGGATCACTTCTGACTATGGAAGAGTTTGGTCTGAATTATTTAGGCCAGCAGCCCCACTACAGTCTTAACTCAGATTCTTTCTACAGAGTCCGAGGCTGTGACCTTTCTTAGGTGGGTGTATGATTTTTGAGGAAGGCTTGCTTAAAATAAGAATCCAGGCAGCCGAACATAGAAGGTAGCTGTTTGTGGTAACATCTCAACTGTTCAGTATCTTCTGGAAATAAGTGGTATCTTTTGGGTAATCAAATTGACCAGATAATTGAAGGATAAACTTGTTGTTATCTTAGAAGATTAAACAAATAACAGTAGAACCTCCCTAGCTGACCATCTCCCTACACTGATCACCCTTTTAGTTGACCTCATTTTCACAGAGCGGACGTGCATGGCATGTATGTGTCAGTATAGCAGGCCTTGTTTCTGACGGTGACCCCCTCCGTGTGCTGACCCCTTCGTTACAGTCCCTTGGGTGGTCACCTTACAGAGGCTCTACTGTATAAGTTGTGCCTGTATTTTATTTTTGCTGGAGGCATATCGTCTTTTAAAACAGCTTTTGTCAATTCCAGCTTAATCCTTTCCTAATGGTTAACCATGGTTATCACTCACCCCAGCCATTTAGGTTTGTTTTACTGCAGCTCCGGTTGTATTAACAGATGCTGACTTGCACGCAGAAGGGGTGAGGCACACAGCTTAGGAATTCTTGATATTAATTTTGGGAACTCTTGATATTAATTTTAGATCATTTGTACTCTCTGTGAGGTGGAGTGAGGCATGGCAGGGCACTTGGTCAACCCTTGCTGCACCAGCGTTTCTGCAGACTTAGAACCAAGGCCTAAGCTCATCTTTCGCTGAATGTTTTATTAATCTTCCTCAAAAAGCTCCATTTTATGATTAGCCCAGCTACCTTTGGCAGATTGGAAGCTTCTCTGCTATGCGCCACATCAGTTTCCATCTACTTTCCCATCCCCATTAAAGTAATTTGTTCTAGGAGAGACTACACACTTACTGTAGATCAGGGACAGTTTCGTCCCCCATCCCGAGGACACCATTATTGGTCATCATGACTGTGGAGTGGGTGGTACTGGTATCTCCTGCACATGCCCCGAGGGGCTGCTCAGCACCTATAGTGCACAGCATGGGACCCCACAATTCATAGTGCCACAGAGTCACAGGTGAGAAGTCCTGTTCTAGGGATTATATTCCCCAGGATATAATCTTCCATAATTATATCATGACCTTATCAGGCCTATTCTAAAGGGAATGACACGTTGGCAGGTGTGACTCTAAGCTATAATTTCTTTCAACCTCTCTTTACCTGGTGTCTTAGAGAACTGACTTCTATTAACAATCGCATCTTAGACCAGTGCTATGGCTCGCGCCTATAACCCTTATACTCTGGAAGGCCAAGGCAGGCTGATTCCTTGATCTCAGGAGTTTGAGAACAGCCTGAGCAAGAGAAAGACCACTCTCTACTAAAAATAAAAAAATTAGTGGGGCATTGTGGTGGGCGCCTGTTGTTCCAGCTACTTGGGGGACTGAGGCAAGAAGATCACTTGAGCCCAAGAGTTTGAGGTTGCTGTGAGCTATGATGCTGGGACACTCTACCCAGGGCAATAGAAAGAGACTCTGTCTCAAAAAAACAAAAACAAAACAATCACATCTTAATAGTAAAGTTCCTATAAGATGCTTCCTTGATAGACCGACTTTTTCATACACAGAGGGTGCCAATGTATATACATTTTAAGAAAATTAAAATTATGATACTCAATGTATACCAATAACACAAGACGAGTATTAAATTTATATTAAAATTATGATCCTCAATGTATAGCAATAACACGAGTACAAGTCACATTGAACATTGAATACCTCTTGTAATTGCAGAAGTCAAATGCAACTTGAGTATTTTAAATTTAATATAGTTTTTTCCTTTCTTAAAAGAGTATATACCTTTTTTGGCACCCTCTGTATTTTCTTCTCTAATACATGCTTTGAAAAACATCCTGACCCACAGGGTGATCCTAGCACAGGCAGGAAGCGAGGCAGGCTGAGGATTCAGACACATGCAGTCAGTGCTAACTCGCCTCCCAGGTGAGCTCAGCTGTTGCCTGGCTCTGGGCGAGGCAAGTTTATGCAGGTATCAGGCCGGTTTCTGTGCGAGTTTCCTGGGCTGCAGTAACGGATGACCTGCGTCACCAGAAGCAATAGAAATGTGGTGTCCCATAGCCTCAGAGGCCAGGAGGCCAAACAGCAAGGTGTCATCGGGTCGTGTTCCCTCTGTGGGCTTCAGGGAGGTCCTTTCTTGCCTCGTCCCTGATTCTGGGGTTGCAGGCGGCCCTGGCATTCGTGGGCTGGGGCAGCATCACTCCAATCCCTGCCCCTGTTAGCAAATGGCCTTGCCTGTGAGCCCATGCATCTCCGAATCACCCTCTCCTTATAAGTCACTGGATTCAGGGCTCACCCAAATTCAGTCTGACCTTGTCTTGACTCTATCTGCAAAGTCCGTATTCCCTAATCAGGTCACATTCCCAGGGACTGGAGATTAGAACCTGAACCTGTATTTCTGGGTGACACAATTCTACCTGCAGATGTGCCAGGCACTTTGCTTCCCCACCCCATGGGAGTCCTTTTCATCAGTTTCTGGTGGTGACAATGTCATTGCAGAGTCAGATGGCTGATGGCGCAGTCGCCAGCCTACTGGCGTCTTTTCACCACCTACTTTACCCGCCTGTCTCCCTTTAGTTTTTGCTCACCGGATTCTGCCACTAGCAGCTGCTCGTCAAGCCACACTTTCCTGTCTGACCAGGACGCTCTCCCCAACACCAGCATGACATCGGACTCTTTGGAGCTTCTTGGTGCCCCTTGCTGAGGAGATATTTTCCCCTTGCCAGAGATATTTTCTCCTAAGTGCTTAAATGCCAGGAGTCCTTAGGGGAATTCAGAGCTTCCAGAAAACTGGACTTAAGGTGACAAAGCTTGGTTATATTGGTAGCTGTGTGAGATCCACAGTTGGGAACCTTATTTTTCAGATGTCGTTATTTTGACTTTTATTTGTGAACAGTATCTTTTAGCGAGCCCTGAAGGCAAGAGATAATAAAGAACCTGCAGGGTCTTCTGAGAGGGCAGGCAGTGGGTGAGCCCACTGAGGACCACTGCTGGGCAGACGCTTAACTAGGCTGTGCAGGCGAGATCCCGGGAAGACGCGGGGAAGGAGGGTCCCTTCCGCCGTGATCAGTTTTCAAGGACCCGAATCTCCTTTCTTGGTCTGACCCTGGGGTTGCTGTGAAGGGGCACAAGCAGAAATGCAAAATGCCCAGCACTGCCGGGGTGGGGACGGCTCTGGAGCTGTGTTTTGAAGGTGGATCTACAGCATTTGCAGGCGTGTATGATGTTTGTAGACGGTACTTACCCACACATGGGGAAGCCAAGCAACAGGGACCTGGAGAGCGGTCAGCTATCAGTGCTGGCCCATGTAGGGACCTGCAGAACAGTCAGCTCTTGGTCCTGGCCCATGTGGGAGTGGGCAGTGGAAGGTGAAAGGTAAGATCTGAGTCTCCGAGGCCTCTCATCAGGCTGGTTTCCTAAGGAACCTGGAGGTGCATGGCCATGGGCCTTTGGGAGTTGGTTCCCTGTTTCTGCCTTTGTAAAATATTGACAGGCCAGTTCTCAACAGGAACACATTTTCTTTAAGGTTTCCACTCGTGTCTGCCCCTGAAATCTCTGTTCCCTTCCAGGCTTTACTTTCCTCCCAAGGGAATCACTTTCAAATATACTATATATTTACGCATTGATCTTGCTGAGGATGCCGCCCTTCCCTAGAACGGCAGCTCCGTGAGGGCGAGGGGCCTCCTCTGTGCCTGCACTGCTGTATCTCCGTGTGTGATACGGCCTCCGACCGTGCCCACCTTATTGGCCCTCGACATGTACACGCTTGTGTGATTTTGCTAGAGGGGCCATGGTGCGGTGCAGGTATCGGCATGTGTAAAATGGAGGCAGCGGTCTTATTTAGCTCAAGTGGCTGTTGTGATGAGTACCCGCGAACCCCCACAGAGGGCCCGACTCAGAGTCAGTGCCGGGCAATGTCCCCCCCCACCCCCCACCGTGCTCCTCTGTGCCTGCTTGGAGCCCTGATGTGCTGCTGCTAACAGGCAGGTCTGCCTTTCCACCAAATTTCAAACTGAATTAGCATAACATATAAATTGTGTCAGTGTTCAGTTTTTGCCCACATCCCCTCCCCGTTTGTTTTTCTTATACTTTCAGTAGTCATCATTGCTTCTCTGTTAGGGAAACTACTAATGAAAGGGAACCATAACTCTGAAAAAATGTCAGGGGAAGAGCAATGATGTTTAGTTCAACAACTGGCATTTTTTATAGACTTTATGCATAAATCTGGTTTTGTTTTCATTAAAATTATCCCTCGCTTTATTAATTCCTGTACTTAATTCAATTAAATATTTCGTGTTTCATGGTCTTCCATAATTATATCATGACCTTAAAACACTAAATTAATCTGCTCACTAACGTAATTGGCTGATGTCTGCTCATCCAGACAGACCCAGGTCTTTAGGATGTGATCATGCTGAAGGGCAGGATTAAAAAGGGTTAGATGTTTCCAGCTTTGCTATATATTGTAAAACATAATAATTTTTGCACAAATGGAGAGGAATCTAAATTACTTTATGGTAAGGAAATTTTTAAAAACCCATGGTATTGGCTTTCACTGAGACTATATAATTGGGAAAAAAATAAGGTCATTTAAGGAGAAAATGGACTTACATAAATGTTTTATCATGGACTTTTATTTCCATGGAGAAGGGCTGTGGCTATATCACTTCTTTTTATAATCTCCACAAGCCCTAATGAACATTAAACTTTCATGGGAGACAGAAAAGAACTGTGGCAGATTCGATCTGAAGCCAGGGTGGTTGACGTTTCAGACCCAAAGACTCACTGAACAGAGACTTGCTAAGGTGTTAAGAGCAAAGCAGATGTTGATTCAATTACTTCACTCAACAAAGAAGCGCGGCAGTTCTGCTCCCGGCCCCGTGTCGAGTACCAGGCGTATGGTGCACAACACAGCCCTTTGCCTTCTGAGAGGGGTTAGTACGTTGGGGAGCTGCCGGCAGGTAGGTAGAGTTAAGGTTCTAATGTGAATGAGCTCGTCTTGGGAGAGAATGCCGAAGAGAGAAAGGGGACACTACCCGTTTGTGGGTGGACAGAACGAGATGCTCTCACAAAGAAATAGGGGGGAAAGGGTGGGAGGCAGACGGAAAGAAAGCGCAGCCACTTACCCAGGGGAAAGGGCATTCAGGAAGGAAGAGTCAGAAGAGTCACCTGCCAGAGAGAGGGTCAGGTGGGATCCAGCTGCTGTTGTTTGCCGCGTTGGAACAGGACAGCTGAGTAAGCAGTTATGAGTTACTTGGACTGAAGATGCCAAACTTCAGGACACTTGTAAGAAGTAGCAAAATTCTAGGTCCCATCTCTGAATGGCCAAATGTGCCTTTGCTGAGGCAGCACCCCCTGCCCTCAACACTGAGCCACGTGGCCAGGTGGTAGTCAAGTGCGTGAACGACAGGCGCCTTCTTCCTGCTAAGTACAAAGTTTCTCAGCCTTGGCATGGTGGCATTTTCTACTAGACTCTTCCTTGTCGTGCGCATGTTGTGTGCCTAGGAGGTCTAGCGGCATCCCCCATCTTTACGTACGAGAGGCCGGTATCATCACCACGTCCCCAAAGTGTGACAACAGGAATTCCTCTAGGCAATGCTGAATGTCCCCTGGGGGACAGAGGGGTGGATTTCCCCCTGGAGTCATGGTTCTAGTTCTGTACCCAGGAGATCAAGCTGCTCCTTTCAAATGTTGGTCAGGACAGGGGCGCAGAGGAGAGACACAGATCTGAGCTGAAAACTTTCTTAGTACATTGGATACTTTTCCCTCCATTCTTGAGATACTTTGGTAAGAAGAACATTTATAAGCACCCACACTTCTGTATGAAAGCTATAACCCAACTATATCCCAAGATGAAGGGGAAAGAGAAGAGAGGGAGGGTAGAAAAGGGGGAGGATAGGTGGAGGGAGGGTAATTGGTGGGACCACACCTACGGTGCATTTTACAAGGGTACGTGTTAAATCTACTAAGGGTAGAATATAAATGTCTTAACACAATAACTACGAAAATGTGGTAAAGGCTATGTGAACTAGTTTGATGAAAGTATTTCAAATTGTATATAAAGCCAGCACACTGTACCCCAAAATTGCATTAATGCACACAGCTATGATTTAAGAAAAAAAGAAAAAAAGAAAAAAGAAGACTTACTCAGCCATGAAGTTGGCTCGGAAAGGGAGCATATGGTGATGGAAACCACATGGCCAAGTAATAGGGACCGTAACTGTTTGAGTAAAGCAGATTTTTTTTTCCTGAAGCAATAAACAGATTGTCTCTGGGAGGAAAATACAAAATTGTAAAAGTCAATAATAAAAAAGATTGCACCTTGCCACATAAACACACCCTCATATGCCAAGCATGAGGAAGCAGAGCCCATGGCAATGGCCATCTATCTCGAGTGTGCGGCCAGCAGGGCACACCCATCTCCTGGGTAATAGCTCCCACAGATTTTCAGTTGTTGATCACAATAGCAGCTCAGAGTTGTGTCATTTGTTCTCTGCCTCATCTCTGCTTTCCACAAAGCAAAACATTCAGGTGCTCCTAGTTTTGAAGGTAGACTTGTGGGCTTTTCCCCATTCATTTGGTTTGCTTTTTGCAGTCTCGACTCTGGAGGACTTAGTGGTCGCTAGCAGACTTCCTTTCCCTTTTTCTCTTGCTGGCTCTAAGACATGGATGACGCGTAAGAACCTAGTGAGAATTGTCCTCTCCCTCTGAGTGTGCAGCTGTGACCCATACTTTGTTGTTGGTGGGTGGTCATCATGCACGGGGTCACTTAGCCAGTCAACAAACAACGACTGCATGTCTGCCGACTGTGCCACCCACCAAAGAGACAGATTTATGCCCGAGATGAAAAGATTGTCCTTCATTTTCCTTTTGAACAGCTCTCCTTCGCTTGGAGGGAGAGATAAAAACAAATCAAATGTAAATTAAAAAGATAAAGCAAGTACAAATTGTGATAATTGCTGTGTATGAAGTAAACAGTCATGTGCTGGTCACAGGGATGAAGTAAGGTCAATGGTCTGGGGGGAGCTAAGACCATGAGCGAAGGTGGAGTTGACATGGGTCCTCAGGACCAGACCCGGCCAGCCATTTAAAAAGCTGAAGAGAGCTGCAGAGCCGTGTGAGAGCAGAAAGGATGACGGCGTGGTGGGCCGGGGCCCGAGGGGGAGGAACAGAGAGGGAGGCAGGGAAGGCCTTTGTGCATTTGAACTTTAGCCCCAGAAATAAAGAGAAGAGAAGAAACTGGCAGGTGCAAGCTAGAGCTAGGAGAAGCTTCTAAAGTATCGCCTTCCCTGCTACGTGGAAACTGCAC
The DNA here is from genome assembly GCA_963574655.1 of Perodicticus potto. Lineage (NCBI taxonomy): Eukaryota > Metazoa > Chordata > Mammalia > Primates > Lorisidae > Perodicticus > Perodicticus potto. Next base: position 14,608 of record CAUYRH010069085.1, read on the forward strand.
TGGGAGGGGTCAGAGAGGAACAGAACGACTATCGAGGGGGCTGATGGATCCACCCCGAGACAGGGTGGGGGGTGGGGAGAGAGTCTGTGACTCACAGATGGGGCGGCCAGGAAGAATAACGGCCCCCGAAGATGTCCATACCCGATCCCCTGAACCTGGGACTATGTTTTCCTACGTGACAAAAGGGTCTTTACGGATGTGGTTAAGAAAATAGCCTTAGAGACCTGAGATTCTCCTAGATAATTTCAGTGGGACCAATTTAATCACACGATCCCCTAAAAGCAGAGACTCTTCCCCAGGTGACTTGGGGAGAAGTGGCAGGAGAAAGGACACAAAGCGTGAGAAGGACCCAATCCACCGTCCTGGCTGGCTTTGAAGACAGGGGAGGGCAGGTGGGCGGCCTCTGCAGGGGGGAGATGCTCCCAGCTCCCTGCCAGCCAGGAAGGGAGAGCTCAGTCCTGCATCTGTGAGGAAGATGACCCTGCCAGCCCCTGATGAGCAGGGGAGCGGACTCTCCCCCAGTGCCTCCGAAGAAGGGAGCAGGGCCTGGTCAGCACCTTGGCGTTAGCCCCCAGACTTACGATGGATGAGCATTATGTATGCTGCAAGTCTGTGGCAATCTGTCCTGGCACCAACAGGACCCTGGTACGTGGGGCTTGGCGGCTGACGGGATGTGGAGGGTGGGAGGACCACAGCCTGGACTCCTAGGTCAGCAAGCGCGCTGTGATGCCACAGAGCAAGGTGAGCAGTCTCGGGAAGAAAGGACTATGGAGGGAGCAAAGTGGGCAGCCGCTTTGGTGTATTAAGTCTGAAATTCCTGAGATACGTAAGTGCAGGTGCCAACAGGCATTGGTTATGTGAGTCCAGGGTTCCAAGGAGGAGTCTGAACTAGTGATGACTTTGGGAGGCTAGAAGGAGGACCAGTGATAGTTCCACAGGGGACTGAGAGTTTAACAGGGTGGGCGTAAGAAGAGCATGTCCCCAGAGAAACAAGGCTAAGTCCAGTTCCACAACACCAAGTATCTGGCGGCTGGGAGAGGGACACGGCAGAGGCAAAGGAGGGAGGAACCTGGAGCACAGTATGGGGTAGGGGCGAGAGAGGAGGAAGTGGTCAGCTGAGCAGATGCCAGAAAAGAGCCACTGGACTGTGACCCTCTGGATTTGGCAAAATGCACATGGGCAGGGTGATGAGAACAGACGCCAGACAGGACCAGGATGGGGGGGATGATCTAGACAGAGAGACAGAGAGAGAGAATGGGTGGAGCGTTTGAGATGAGAATAGGAGAAGGACCCAGAGCACAAACGGATGAACTTGTCCCCCACTTTCACTGTAGAAAGAAAGAGAGCCTGCGAGACGGATGGAGAGCCGGGCAGGTCTGTAGATTGGTTGGTGGGTGGCTGGGGTGGGGGAGAAACAGTCCTGGCCGCTCTCCAGCCGAGCTCTCCACATCAGGACTGCCTTAATAACAATTTGGAAATAATAATCCCAAAATTCTGATGTGGAGAGAAAGATGGCACTGCATTACTTTGATCCAAATGGCATTTTTATGATTGTGCTAAATGTGTTTATGACATTTGTAAGAAGGAAGTCTAGAATGCTGAGCAGAATGACGCCTTTGGGAAAAGACATTAATGTTTGACAACAGTAACCACCGCACTTGCCTCTCTTTCTCACCCAGGCCTTGTGTCCCTCCTGGCTCTTTGTTATCGTGCTCCTGAGAGGGTGACCTGTGGTGTTTGCTCTTGGAGATGTCATCCCCAGAGTGGGAACAGGATCTTCCCAAGTCAAATCATCACTCGTCTTCCCGAGTGAACCAGTAACAGTGGTGCTCCTTACTGAGCCCAGCTGATGGTGTTTGTGGACTCCGGGTATTTTCTTCCCCTGGGGCAGGTTAACCGGACCACGTAGAGTGATTAGCACTGCAGAGGGTCCTAACAAGAAAGAAAATGTTAGAATCTCTGTGACGGTAACTTTTATCTCATTCTTTAAAGTTGTCATACGTTGTAGTCTATACAAAATATCAGTACAATAATATATGCATATGATTTGTGGCTAAACATAAATTTATATAGTAGTGAGTGTGATCAAAAGTTTAATCCTGAGGGACGAAGGTGGTCAAAATAGTGTGTGGGCCACTATTTTAAACAGCTAACCCAGCCAACCAAGATATTTTGCATTCCTTCCTTGGTTTCTTGCACTCAAGAATTAGGGCTAAGTTGAAGCTGAAGTGTGACTATTTAACAGGCCGCCACACTCACAGCTGTGCATGGCCGTTGTGAGAGAGCAACACAGTGGATGCTCGTGTTTGTCATCCCTGTGGGGGCTCTCCTTCCATGAGTCCCTTCAGATGGGACCATCCATCTTCTACAGGAAATGGGGGGCACCCTGCCCCTTACCCTGAGCTGAGCCAAGAAGGGCTGGCTGTCAGAGGACGGGGAGAAACCCTGCCAGAGAAGGAGAAAGAAGATGGAGCAGAGAGAGGAAGGAGCCAGCGTTTGATGAACTCATTAGCTCCAGCTCAGGATTCAGCCAATCAAGCAAGTCAAACATCTGAAGAAGCAGCCCTTTCCTTATCTGAGCTCATGCAAAAACAGAGGATCCAACTCTCTCAAGAGAGAAGGATCTTCCCCTTCCAGGCTGATGTCCTAACAGGGAGTGGATGGTGGCAGGAAAGCTGGAAGGACATTTGGATGGGTCCCCATGCGTGTCCCCAGTCAGCATCCAGAGGCCGGTCACTGCACAGGGAGCTTCAGCTCTGAGCCTGGTGTCTTGGTTTGTGTCAGGGGCTTGGGGCTGAGAGCAGAAGGCTGCGGATGCCCAGAGAGACATGGAACCAGATAATGAGGCTGCAAAAGCCCAGACGTGGCAGACGGCATGAACGAGGAGGACCAGAGACTTGGTCTGGCAGCACGGTCCCAAGGGCAGGCAGGACCAGCAGACGGCCAGGGTCCATCCCGAGCCCTGGATTAGAGCAGCCTCCGCTTAAGCATTGTGGTAGTAGCACAGGGATGAAATCTAAAAAACTGAGTCTTTACCTAAAGGAGAAGAAGCCATTCTTACAAGAGAAAACAGGGCTTGTTTGGCACTTTTACAGCTTGTCTCCTTGTAGGCCTCCCAGCTTTTAAGTTGTACAGAAGAGGGAATGTTTGCACCAACTCAGCATAGCGTTTGAGCTAAAATGACCATCCTATGACAGTAATACTACATATTAATTGGCACATATGCAGGTCACTATGAAAGTTTTGCGATAAGCTGTGTTATGGTCCGTGAATTCACTTCCAAGAAACGCAGTCCACGGCGCCCTTTCTGATTCACCCCGTGCGAATTTCAACCTGCTTGGCTCATCAGTGTTGCTGGGAGGGCTTCATTTGTTTTCATCCACACAGATTGTAAGCTTCTCGATTTTTGTGTGTCTCAAGATTTTCATAACGACCCCCTATAATGTTACATATACCTGCTGTGCACCCTTTTGCAGTGACTAACTGGCCGGGAGAGGTGGCTTCTTGCAGCTGCTGCCCAAAGCAGGTGACCCAGTGTGCGTGTCCATGTGCGTTGAGGGGACACTGCCTATTCCCAGGGCCCTCAGCAAGGCCATTTGTGAAACGCGGTTACCAGTAACCCACCCACCTGACGGCCGTGGTTACTGGGCGGTACCAGCTACCCCTCCCCGTGTGTTTACTCTGCACTGCGCTGAGCAGCCCTCTGATGGTCAGTAACTGTAAAGGCCAGAAAATGGAGGCCCAGGTGGCTGTGATTTGCTGGCAGCCAGCCTGGGGTGCTCTGCGATTTGGGTTCCTCCAGGGGTCAGCGGTTCTCAGCCTGTGGGTTGCGACCCACAGGAACTGTATTAAAGGGTCGTGGCCTTAGGGAGGGTGAGAACACTGCGCCAGCCCATCTCCAGGGCTGCAGCACTGGGCTTTGCTGTCTCCTGTTCTCCCAAATTTTCGCAGCTGCACACACGATCCTGGATTGACAAAGCTCTACAAGTTAGGACATCCACCTTTACAGAACGATTTCAGAAACTGCAGATGTCTGGGAAAAATTATTCTGCCCACTTGGGTTAATGGGACTATGGTCTCAACATCTCTTTCACTCAGCTCATGCGCACACAACCTCGGGTAATATCTGTGAGCTAACATACCCTGTCACATATTTAAACTTCCAAATGCAGTGCTTTTTGCTCTGTTTTTTGCCTTACTGAGGTTAGTGAGTGAGAGCATTTGCTCCTTTAACTTGCGTCAGTAGCGTTTGGGCGGATGTATTTCCACGTAGCCTCATGAAGCCGAATAAGACATTGGAAAAGCGATTTTTAAAATTAAGATATATGTTTCATCCCTTATTTGTTTCACTTTACTTGCATTTTAATTAGTTCAAAATAAAGTACATTTATTTGGCTCCGTGGCCTGTGCCGATGCCCCGGCCGTGTCCCATCCTCCGTGTCATCGTGGCGCGCAGAGCTCAGCCGGCACACGGGCGGGGATGGGGACGCGGAGCTGGCAGAGAGTTTATGGGCCCTGGGGCACGACCTCTGCAATAGGGGCTGACTCAAGGTCGCAAGCTTTCACAGCAACTGATAAGTACTTAATAGAAGTCCTTTTTCATGACAAGGATGAAATATACAGTGGCTTGTACACGGTGAACCTGGCCAGGCCCGGGCCTTAGGCCACGTCTGACTCATGGTGCTGGAGACTTCGCCGCCCTCTCGGCCTCTTTGACCTGGCGGGGTCGGGCAGCAGTCACTCTCATAACTTGTCACACGTTTCCACACATTCTCTTTTCCTGATCCCTTAACTTTTGTGAAAGAAACCCACAAAGGCAGGGCCTTTCTTATACGACCGACAGTCTTTGGGAAAGGAAAACTCTGGCTTTCTCTGTGGGTGAGGTTTCCAGGCTGTGCCACACCAAATAGCGCTTTACCAATGGATGAGGCAGCTGAAAACCTGCCGAGGCCAAACGGAACAAGGCAAAGCATGCTCCCTTCCTCTGGCTGCGCCTCTCACCACTGAGATAGCTGTTTGTACACCTGGGTGCACACTTTATACAGGTGACTGGTGTGTATCACAGGCTCTTCAGGGGATGCACAATTAATCAAATCATGACCAGGATAATATAATCTGAAGAGTTAGAATCTGGGCCTCTGGCATGTGCTCTAAGGGTCCTGTAAACATTCTGTTGCTCTACTCAGCTTACACTCAGTGGAGATGAATTGGCAGCCCCGGTCTCTCTCTAGAAGGGCTTGTGAGCAGCTACCCTGCTGCATGGTGGAGGTACCCGTGAATTGTCTCAAAACAGTGGTAATTGATTTTTCTTAGATTGCATGTTCATTTGGGTGGTTTGGAGAAATACCCACCTAACCCACCCTTTGGGTTATGTCTTGATGGCAGTGGGGCGAGGGAATTTCTCTTAATATGGGAAAAATTCTAGAAAAACTGCCATATAAAGCTTTGAAAAGTGTAGGACCAAATTTTAAAACATGGGTTTAGGAGATCTTTTTAAGTAGCTTTGCATTTATGTGAAGTGAGCATTGGTACCAACCAGCCTGGAACGTGTCGGGGAGTTTGGTGGCTCAGAGGTGGGGAGAAGTGGAGGCCAAATTGCACAGGGAGGGTGAGAACTGGCCACGAGGAAGAGTGTGGCTGCTGCCCTGCTGCTCCTGTGAGGCGCTGTTGAGTAGCCGAGCACCCAAACCTACTCACTCAGAACAGCGATTTTATTGGCTCCTGATCAGTGGCCTAGGGGGTTCTGCTGCTGCAGGTGACGCTGACAGGGGGTTATCTGCTGGCATTCCTCACTGGCTCCTAGGCTGGTTTGGAGGCCCCTGAGGGCTTAATTCACCTGCTGGGAGGCTGGGCTCGCTCTCGTGGGCCTTTCCTAAAGGTCAGTCAAACATCTTAGATGGCAATTCAGGCTTGAAGACAAGTCCTCCCAGAGGCAGGACGTGGCAGCTGCCAGCCCCGCATTTCATTGGCAGAGCAGCGACAGGCCACTCACACTTGGGAGGAGAGGACAGAGGTCCCTCTCTCGGTGCCACCTCTGCCATTCCAAGTGAAGGTGGCTTCTGTTCTGCGCTTTGCTCGGGGCCCTTTTTCTTCCCCCAGCACTGAGTAAAAGTGAGCTAAAGGAGCCCCAGAGGCTGAGTCTAGCCCTGGAAGCAGGGTGTGGAGAGGAAGGGTCCTCAGTGGGGGCTCAGAGCCCAGGGAGACAGAGATTGGGAGACAGGAGACCAGAAGAACCTAAGACACCCAGGGGATATTCAGAAGCATTTGGAAGAACTCCGATGTACCGGGCTGTGTGTCGGATACAGAGGCTGGTGATGGGTTGTGTCCCAACAAGCCCGTATTAAACAGAAAGTATCACAAGCAAAACATTCATTTAATACCCCAGTAAGCCCAAAGTAAAGTTTAAAAAAAATGTTAGTTGAGCCATTGTAAGTGGAGGACCGCCTGTATTTGGCTAATGACCTGGTGCAGAGGACCAGAGGACTGGGCTAGCACCTTGTCTGATGACAGGAAGTGCAGGAATCGTCACTTACGCTTCATGTTGCAGGAACATAAACTTTACAAAAGCAGGGACTATACCTGTCCTGGCTTACTCGCTGTCATGTCATTACTATTTGTTGAATAAATAAAAAGGCAGCCATGAATTTATAACTTGCTGTGTGCTATTCACTTTATTGGTATTTTATATAACTACTGCACTTAATCTCATGGCCACCCTATGCTGTTGTCATTCCCATTTGATGGATAAAGAAAATGAGGCTTGGAGATAATAACCTACTGCAGCATAGCCAAGGTTTGGATGCAGGCACGTCTAGCTCAGGGCTCTCTAGGACTGAGTATTCATTCAACTCATACGACATCCACGGTGATGGATCTGTCCTGAAGGAGATTATAGTTTATCTAACTAGAGAAGTGAGATGGCAAGAACATGAGCAAATGATGACTGAAACATGTCACGAGGTGGTGCGGGAGAATCCATGTTCAATGAAGATGATGGGAGTAAGTTCTGCGAGTCCAGAGGACCCAGAGATTTGCACAGCAGGAGACCTGAGAAAGTTTGTGGAGAGGTTGAGGCTCATGGGGTGAATGGAGTGGATATAAGGAAGGGGTGAGGGGAAGGCCAAGGGTCCCGCCACCATGCTGGGGGAGAGGGCAGGGCTGGGACAAAGGCATGGATGGATGGCGAGCTGGCCCAAGGGCATGTCCATGCAGGATAAAAAGCATCCCAACACGTAATATCCATGGGAATGGTAGAACTGGAGGAAACGAATAGTAAGTGTTATGAAAGGATTTCCACATTAAAACACTGACTGCAGTTGACCGTAAGTAATCATGGAATGTGTATTTGTGTTTACATGTACATACTTATATGTTTAAATTATGTACTATAAAAATCCATTCTTTCTCGTCTGCAGTTCTGTGAGTTTTGACAAATGTAGGGTTAGTATCCACGGTGGCAATGAAGACACAGAGTCACTCCACCATCCCCAAATGCCATCCTGTGCTTCTGTTTATGACAACTCTGGGAAGAAACTAGAGCCTGGGTCACAGAGTGTCCCCTCCAGGGTGGAGGGGACTGGGCGGATGTCCCTGCAGACAGCAATATCCTTTGGGAAAAGCACCCTTCACTGACTCCTCACTGTGAGCTATGGTTCCATGATTTGGTCTTTACTATTTCAAAGATTTTCTGGTTTTCGAACCAAATGTTCCAACTCTACCATGTTTTCAGATTGATATTCCACATTTCTCTGCTGGCTCAGTTTATCTCCGGGTGGTGAGGATAAAGTACATGATGAGAATAAGAAGCCAGATCATCAAAACATAGTCATAGAAAATAAGATGGGAGGAAAAAGAAAAATTCTGGCCTTCATTTCAGAGCTGAAATGGCAAGTTGGAAGTCCCTAAGAGTTCAATATCAAGACAAATAAGAAAATAAGATGGGAGGAAAAATAAGAAAATAAGATGGGAGGAAAAAGAAAAATTCTGGCCTTCATTTCAGAGCTGGGCTGGCAAGTTGGAAGTCCCTAAGAGTTCAATATAAAGACAGGTGAGACCTCTGTTCTTATGGGAAATATTCCTGGGTATTTAATGTTGACCAGTTCTGTGTATCTATAAGCACTTGCAAGAGAGCCCTGCCTTCAATGGAAAAATTTTTTAAAAACATAAAAATATATTCTTCTCAGGTCCAGTGGCTTTTCTTATCTCAAAAATGTAACTTAGTGAGTAGGGCACTGGCCACATGCACTGAGGCTGGCGGGTTCGAGCCCCGCCCGGCCTTGATAAACAACAATGACAACTGCAACCAAAAAATAGCTGGCGTTGTGGTGGGCGCCTGTAGTCCCAGCTACTTGGGAGGCTGAGGCCAGAGAATCACTTGAGCCCAGGAGTTTGAGGTTGCTGTGAGCTGTGATGTCATAGTATTCTACCTAGGTGACACAGTGAGACTCTGTCTCAAAAATAAATAAATAAGTAAATAAATAAATAAATGGAGTTAAGTCAATAATATTGCTGGACTTTCTTGTTCCTTTCCTAAGCAGTGTCAGGCTGTTGGCTGCATTTTGAACCTCTTCCTCCCATCCACTGGATGAAAGCCTTCTTCAGTATAACAATTTCATTTTAGGGACAGTCACACCGTCTGAATGTATTATTATTTTGGTTCAGCCTCTACACCAAATATGCCAGCCAAACACTAAGAAAAGCAACACATCTGAGCTTCCTGCAGTTTTTGGAATCCGGTGGCATTTACCTCTTATGTATTGAGAATATGAGAATAATAATAGTAGAAACTTAAGTCAGAGACTGTGGTTTCTTATTTAATATCGTTAGACACTAAAAGATTTGCATCTAGATTTAAGCAGGAATTGCTTCTCGGCCTTTTGGCTAAGATCAAGTGTAGATTTAAGCAGGATTATACCAAAAATATTTAATTACAACAGTTCAAGAAAAGTGCTCCTGAGTTCAGGATGATCGATTTGCTGCAATTGGGTCACAATGAGCAGCCTTCATATGTCTTTCCTCACCAGTGTGACTCTACATGATTGGATGCTGCCACTGTCCCCAGGGCATTGCGTTGAGCAGCCCAGGTCTCAGGGCTTCTGAATGCAGCAGAGAACAATCTACTGTGCTACCACCATTGTTCCAACAGAGTAAGCATTTTCTTTTTAAATCTAGGGAGAATCCCAACAGCGTATTAGAAATGGAGCCATCACAAGAGGTGAAGGAACCATGTTCGTGATCGCCCTGCACATCCTATGAACTGTGTTTCTCACTGCGCCCTGGGCCCTGCGTGCCAGTCCTACGGAATCAGTGCTACCTGACTGCTGTTTTCTCTCTTTTTAAATGCTCTTCCTGTCCTTCTCACATGTAGAAATTTCATTCAATTGTCACAGCCAGACTCTAATGCTACCTCCTCCGGGGAGCCTCCACCTCTGATGCCTCTTTCCCCCTCTCTGTTCGAACTGAGTCCTTTCCAGCCTGAATGAGGCTTTTATTATAGCACCCTTTGCTCTTGCCACTGTGTTTCTGCTTGAATGGCACAGGGACTTACCTGCCTGTCCTTGACCCCCTGCTAGACTATCGCCCCTGTGCAGGCAGAGGCCTCTGCATTTGCGGATTCTCAAGACAGCACTGCGCATCCTTCCGTTTAACTCTTGGGCGGTTGAGTGTGTTTCTGCTCACAAGGCCTTCTCCCGTTCTCAGAGCCACTCGGAAGACATGGGCGCCTTCTTCCTGCAGCTGTCTCTGGCTGAGGCAGGTGCCCTTCCACCCAGCAGCCTACAGCAGGGTGCACAGTCTTACCAGAGCGCAAGACTAAGGCGATGCTTCCTACCCAGATGCTGGGGGATGTGCGCCGCTCCTCCCCTCCCCCCCTTCTCCCTCCTTCTCTTGTCCCACCTCCTCCTCCTCCTCCAGAGAGAAAGAAGGAGAGAGATGGAGGAGCGTCTGTGTGTGGCACCGGAAGCATTACCTGTGACTATGGAAATGTTATCACTTCAGGTTTGTAACGTTTAAAAATGTTTGATGTTGATTTTCCTTTTGTGTCAGCCCTCTAAGGCTTCAGTCCCCAAGCCCCAGGATGTGGACCGGTGCCAGTCCGTGTCCTGCTGGGAACTGGGCCGCACAGCGGAGTTGGGAAGTTTCATCTGCATTCGCAGCTGCTCCCACCACTCCATCACCGCTTGAGCCCTGCTTCCCGTCAGGTCAGATTCGATTGTCACCGGAGCGTGAACGCTCCTGTCAGCTGCTGGCCAGGGATCTAGGCTGTGCTCTCCCTGTGCCACACGAGTGCCTGATGCTCTGCGGGGGAGCTGGGGCGGTGATGCGAGTGCTGGGAGCGCCTAGTTGCAGGAAAACAAGCTCGGGGTTCCCACAGGTTCTGCATTATGGTGATTTGGATAATTATTTCATTATATACTACAGTGTCATAATAATAGAAGAAAAGTGCAGGATAAATATCAGCCTCTTGAATCATCCCCAAACCTTAACCCCTGACTTCCATCTATGGAAAAATTTTCTTCCATTAAATGATCCCTGGTGCCCAAAAGGTTGGGGAGCACTGCTTAAATGGCGTCCACCTCCCCGGACTTCAGCACACACTACTGTTGTTATTTGTTCAGACCACTCTTGCCTGACTCAGAATCACGAAAGTGAAGCTGCATTACAAACCATCACTCCCGCCCTGAGCGACAATGCTGGGTGGTGCCCTGTTCTTGGGCATTGGACATCCATACAAGAACACCATTTTGAGGGTGATGTGCTTTGAGTTCAGAAAATAAGTTTGATTTTTTTGTTTCCAAAAAAAAAAATTTTTTTTTGGCTGGGTGCCCGTAGCACAATGGTTACAGCACCAGCCACATATACCGAGGGTGGTGGTTCGAACCCCGCCCAGGTCGGCTAAACAACTGCAACAAAATAAAAGCCGGGAGTTGTGGCAGGTGCCTGTGGTCCCAGCTACTTGGGAGACTGAGTCAAGAGAATTGCTTGAGCCCAAGAGTTTGAGGTTGCTGTGACACCACGGCACTCTATGGGGGGGTGACATAGTGAGGCTCTTAGCAGAGAATGAAGACTCAGTCAAATCTCAGGAAATCTTAGACCTCAAAATGACAAAAGTTTACATGCTCTCTTGCTTTCAACCAGGATAATGTCACTCTTTTAACTTTTGCCCTCGGAGGACACGCTCCGGGTGAGCTGGAAACTAAGACGAACGCATAATTTCATTTGCGTGTTTCTAGTCAAGCCTTAACAACAAGAATGAAACACTGAATGACAATGAGCCAAAATTGCTATCACGGACTTGCTCTGCTGGGAAAGGTCTACAGAGTATTCTGACCTCTCTTCATTGTGAGATTGTTCCCTAGCTCGAATGGCATCTCTCAAAGCGTGAGAAGTTCGCCCTTGGCCCCCGTTCTCCCTGCCCCCTGGTTCTCCCAGATGGGATACATTGCTGATACGGGCGGGGGCGAGGCAGAGGCCTCGTCCGTGGTCTGCAGCAGTTTGGAGCCCTGCTCACACATCGCACTTGAAGACGGGCGGAGCTCTGTGTATCAGTGTCCGTGCTAACACGTACAGTTTAAAAAGTGGACATGTCCACGTGCTTCTAGGGCATCTGCTGCCAGGAGAGACCGGGAGAGAGTCGGATCCTGCTTTTGCCTGAGCTCAAGTAAGGAAGGGGCTCCTCTTCAGGTGTTCAGCTCTGCTCAAGTGGCTCTAAATTCCGAGCGGTGCTAATGAGCTCATCCAACACCAGCTCCTTCCTCTCTCATTTGCGAGCTTTATCGCTAGCGTTTAGTCTTTCCATCTCATTGACTCCCGTGTTCGGATGCTCACGTCATTCTGCAGACACAGTTGGGAGGCGGTGACCAGCAGACCCAATGGGAGATGACCACAAACTGGGTCCAGCAAAGGGGTGACGCAGCAGCACGTTTGGGGCAGAATCTAAATCCTCCCTGACACCCCCTCTCTGAGATGAGGCTGCATTTTAACCCAGATGACCGATCCTGGGAAATCTTGCTGGAGTATGTTATGTGGCCCAACCTCACTGTGTCATTTGCTATTTCTCATTTTGCAGTAGAGTGAAAGGACTCAGCAGATCAATGTGGCAGTGCTCCTGCTGGTTCCCTGGCAGTTGACATCTGTGCAGTGTCAGTAATGCCCTCCTCCCCCTGCACCCTGCACCCACCTACACTGGACAGAAAATCCACAGGAGTTTCTCATAACACAAAGTGGCTTAGGCTCTATGGGTCACCAAGAAGACGCGGAGCCATGGTCTGGGCTCAGGGAATAGTTTCACTGCCCCCTCCCCTCCTCCCTGCAGACCCCCTCATGGAGCCAAGCAGCCTGTGCTGATGGGTGCCTGCCCCACCCTGCTGTGTTCTCCAGGGCCAGGGCCATAAGCATCTAATGCTCCGCAATCACAAAAGCAAGTGGGTTTTGTGCTGATCCCTCTAAAATTAGGTTTCAAGCCTTCTTCGTGCATCCCTTCCCAACACGCAATTGCAATTCTCTCTGAAGGTTTTAATTAAATGACTTCTGCAGTAGCCGTCTGATTTCATGAGACATAATAGCTTCCATTGGATCAACAGTTTCATTGTTTGAAACATGGGAACTAAAAATAGGAGCCAGGGACTGGCAGTGGGCTCTGCGTGTCTGCCTGTGCAGAGAACGTGGACTGTGTGAGCCTGAGGGGTGACCAGCAGACTCTCTGAAGGGGAAGAGCACACTTGCCCAGACGTTTTGGTGATCAGCATCTGTGGACTGGCAGGAGAAAGTCAAGGTGGCTTCCAGGGAAAGACAGCGCCTCAGCTAGAAATCAATGAATGGCTTCCAAGTATTAGGATATTTAGAGTGACAATTAGCTTGTGTCCCTTAACTAAACTTTATTTTGAATTGATTTTAGACTTGCAGAAGAGTTGCAAAAAATAGTACAGGGTTCTGTATCCCCCGATTCAGGACCTGCTAATGGTAACATCTACCAAAGCCGTAGTACAAAGATCACAAGGAGACATGAGCGTTGGCAAACACTGCCAGCTAAACGGAGACGGTATTCAGATTTCAACAGTTTTCCCACCAATGTCCTTTTTCTATTTCAGATCCAGTCCAGGACATCACCTCACACTTATCACACTTCCCCAGTTTCTTCCTGTCTATGGCAGCTCCCTGATCTTTCCTTCTCTTTTGTGACCTTGTCCCTTTTGAAGAGCACTGATTAGTTATTCTAGAATATCTCTTAATTTGGTTTGTCTGATTTTTTTCTCGTGATTAGATTGAGCTTCTGCATTTGTGTCCGACAGAGGTGATAGACCCTTCTCAGGGCCTAGATGCCAGTTTCTCTATTGGTGATGTTAATGGCGAAAAATTACTATTTTTCCCCTTTGTAACTGATAAACATTCATTTCAAGGGGGTGGTTCCTGGAGGCTGTAATAATAACCTATTCTTAACATTTTTCTCACTGATTTCAGCATCCATTTGTGGGTTGTGACTGAAGAACAGAGCGGTTCTGATGGTGTTTTTATATTTTCTTCATTCTTTCTATAATTATTAGTTGAAGTTTCTGTAGAAGGAAGTGTTATTCCGTCTTCCCCACTTATTTATTTATTCAGTGATTGATTTATATTAGTATGAACTCAGAGTTATTTATGGTTTAGGGGGTAATAATGCAATAATCTAAAACTATAATGATTTATTTTGTCTGTCAAATCATTTCTGCTTTGGCCATTGGTGTTCTTCCCGGGCAGATCCTGCACCCTGTTGCATGCTCCCACTCTCCCATGTTCTTCCTGGGTGGATCCTGCACCCCATTGCATGCTGCCACACTCCCATGTTCTTCCTGGGTAGATCCTGCACCCCGTTGCATGCTCCCACTCTCCCATGTTCTTCCCGGGTGGATCCTGCACCCCGTTGCATGCTCCCACACACCCATGTTCTTCCCGGGTGGATCCTGCACCCTGTTGCATGCCCTCACACTCCCATGTTCTTCCCAGGTGGATCCTGCACCCCATTGCATGCTCCCACACTCCCATCCTTTTCGTTTGACCCCTTCCTCACTTTCTAGGACCACAAATCCTCCTTGTTTGTCTTACATATTTTTCACTCCAGTTTTGTAATCAAGGACTTCTCCATAAGCCCTGATTTCCTTTATTATAAAATAGAATTTAGGAACCAAGATCTGGGCTCTGATGCGGTTAGCGCATCATTGCTTCCAGGTATGTTCAGTGACAGAACTAAGTGCATGTCCTGGGTGCTAACCCTCAAGCACAGGCATAGCCATGTTTGTTGCTGCGTGTGTTTATGTGTATGTGTTTTATGGAAACGCAAGTCCATGCTGGTACTTCTGACCCCCATCCAGTTCCACTTGGTTTTCTCTGGCCCTCACTTCCCTGCTCTGTAATTTCTTTCTCTGGCTGTGAGAAGCCTAATTCTCCTCGTCCATAATGCCTTATTTGTTATCCACAGTATACACTAAACTGTTGAAAACTGCTAACACATACCCCAGAGAAAAAAGTTTCCCAAATAAGGTGCAGTGTGGAGGCTGGGTGCTGCTGCCCTTCACCGCCCAGAGCGGGGTCAAAGCAGGCTTTCTAGAGTCATAGGCCTGTCCTTTCCTTCCCCTCCCTCTTCGGTAAGCTGATGAGATTCATTTGCACCCAGAAGGATTCATCATATTTCCTCTTAAGTCCCCTCCATCTACCCAATGTGCTAGTTGAGTTTAAATATTTAATTTGTGTGCAGTAAAATTCACTTGTTGTGACATACAGTTTTGTGGACTTTGACGAATGAATGGTCATTTGTTCACTGCCACAGGTCCTTAGAGAACAATTCCATCTCCCACTCTCCACGTCTCTGCAGGATCCCAGTTTGTGCCCAGTTTTCTATGTCATCACCCACCTCCTGGCTGCCCCTGGTCTGCCATCCATCTTCCTAGAGTGGCCCCTTCAGAACATCATGTAAATAGAATCATCCACTGCTCAGCCTTCTGGCTGGACTTGTTTCACATGGTGAAATGAATGTAATATTTGTCCATGTTGTCATGTAAATCAATAGTTTGTTCCTGTTTGTTCCTGAGTAGTCGCCCCTGGCCCAGTCATGGCACACCCATGTGGTGGCCTAATACCCAGGAACAAACAGAAGCAAACCAGCCATTTACACAGCAACGTGGTGAATGTCCCATTCATCTGGACCCCTCGGATTCTGGTGTATATCTTAGAAAATGATGATGAGGGGGAAATGCTTTTGTTAACCGTTAAGGGATCTGTGCGTGAGGCCGGCAGTGTGTATTTTAAATTAAAATTCAAGAGAAGCTGGCAAACTTTGAAGTCTAGATTTTTGCAGTCGCCACTAAAAAGGAGCAGCTTCCAAAGGAGACTCCAAAGCTTGTCCTGAGATTTCAAATGCTGTCAGGTGCTCTGCAAAGTAAAATTACCCTGTCTTGCTTTAAATTGAAAAGTGACATGGTGAGCATCCCTCCCTTTCAGGAGTCGGCTCTGGCTGTCACACCACATGACAAAGACTCACTCCCTGAAGGACAGAATGTGAAGGAGCCTAAACAAAACTTACAGGCTGATCCAGGGGTGCATGGGACCCAGCAGAACAAGGGACTTTCATTGGCTCTCTTTTTTTCTAGACTTTGCCTCAGGTAATACCAAAAAATAGTACAGAGTTCTATTACAGAGTACAGGAAATACCAAGGGCATGTGTATTGCTTATATTTGATAAACGACCCGAATTGGGGTACCTCTTAATGCCCCGCACTGCCCGTCCTTGCTTCCTATTGGGGCTGAGTGCCTAGCGTTGCCCTCGTCGCCCCCTCATTGGGACCCGCCCCCTCCTCCTGCCTCCTCTCTCCCTCCCGCCCACTCGCCGTGCAGGTGTAATTAGGCCGGGCTCTGACATTTCTGTGTCCAGACTCGCCATTGTTGGCATCGCTTTGCTTAGTGTTTATTATCATTTCTGAGGGGTTGTGTCAGGCAAACGTATCCTCGTTCTCTAAGCGAGGAAGCCCCAGCCAGACAGTTGTCAAGGCAACAGAAAATGCACACTGTGAACTACCAAGAAAAGGCCTTTTCTGGCTGCTAAGAGTCTCTACACTGTTGAAGCTCAAACTTAATTTTCTTGGCAAAAAGATCTCTTTTATGGCTAATTATAAAATGTACCCAGTGTTATTAGGCTGGGTGATAGATGATTGCCTGCTAAATATGATGTGAAAAATTAAGGCAGTTTTCAAAGCAGAGGGACCTAAATTAAGTGTGCCTAAAGGATCGATTGCTTATTTCTGTCATTTATCATAGCCCAAACACAACAGCTGAAAGTGTGTGCGTGTGTGCGGGCACATGGGCTTTCCAGTTCTATCTGAGTCTCAGCATACATTTCGCTTTTCAAAACAAGGTAGGAAGTGCTCCACCCATATTTAGATTTTTGGTGTTGGGTAGGGGGGAAGGGACTTTAAATAAAATTTCTGTTGGCCAACATTAAGAGTTGTAAAGTACTCCCAGCAGGTGAGATTATAAAATCTGAATTTGCAAGCTAATTTCAGATGGTAAGCTGACCTTCTACCACCTCCTTATTTGTCTATTTATTTAGTTATTATTTTCCCACATATTGGTTTGTCAACAAATTCTAAATGAATACATTTTAACTTAATAAGGAATATGGCGATTAGGGATTGAAGGGGTCGGGGTGAAAACGTTGATATGATAACAGAATGTCTTTGGATCTAACTTTGTATGAATGATGGATCCATAGCCTGGTGGCCAATCTGACAGTCAGTGGAAACTCCGTGAATATAGCTGCTGAATAATCTCATTTAAGGATTCTTTTTTTCTTTTCTGGGTAAGCCTCCACCCACTGCAAACAAGGTAAACACAGGCTGAGGTTGACATGATTGAGCATCTTTCCCATGGCTCTCACCCTGGGGAAAGGAAAACCGGCCATCTTCTAGAAGAGAAAGTTTCATTTACCTGAGGCAGAGGTAAGGTCTATCTCTCTACAGTCAGCAAATAAAATAGCATTTGTAGTTGTCTCTCAGGTACAGAACATTAATGAGGATGATATCCTAGAAGACGAAATGGTGTGGAAACTAATTCAACTTTAACTTTTACTATAGATCATGTTTACTCAGACATGTTAAAACAACATGCCTCACTTTAGCCTGAGCTACACCTAGGACTTCAATTTATATGCTGGACTCATCTGCAGAGGTGGGGGATGGGAGAGGTAACTATCTGGTAAATGGACATGTTAACCAGGCTCGTTTGGATAACTTACAGCAATAAACCAAGTTTTTATTTCCTCAATAGCTTTTGGGGACATTATTGTTCTTTACAGCATTTCCACATGTGTTCAAACAGGCCCTAAATGTAGGTGTCCAGGATATTAAAACTAGAGAGCTTCATAAGAGGACTGTGTGTAATTATCTCTAGATTTAAGCTCCCTTTTTATTTCATTTCTATCTCTGGTTTAGAGGTAGTGGGAGGCTGTGAAATGAAAGAATGGTCCAAAATAAGAAGCTGCAGTGAAATGAAATGGCTGAAATCTGCATCCCAGGAGCCAGCTGTCTTGGACTGGCTTGACAGCATGCACAGGGGGCCTGTTACATCCCAGGTAGGGTAGGAGATGGGAGGAGAGTAGAGGAACAAAAATCAGAGAAGGCAAGACCTAGTCTGAATGGGGGAAGAGATTGTCAACAGCCAGTATGTACCAAGTCCCTGGTCACTGCATGGGCCAGCTCCACCGGGACACGGAAGAGGGGCCTGGAGGAGCTGGGAAAGTCCATGGAAGGGTAGTGTGAGTTGGGTCTTAAAGGTGGGTAGGAGCTCATGATGTGGCATTCTGGGCCATGAGACTGATAGCATTCCCAGGCATCACACGTGGGTGCAAGGAATGGCCCAGTGCACCCAGAGTGGAGAGCCCTTTCACAGGGCTGGGGCCCAGGCCACTTGTGGGGAAGGGGAGAAAGGGGGTTTAAAATAGCACAGCTGAAGGGGCAGTCTTCCCACCCCCAAAGCTTTAGATATGTTATGCTAAAGAGGTTGGCTTTTAGCTCGTGGTTTCAGGGTCTCTGAAGGGCTTTACACAAGGGCCTGCCATGATCTGATTCTCATTGCTGAGATTTTGGTGGGTGGAAAGACAAAGGATGGATTGGAGTGATAGTTAAAGGTGTAGACAGGCTCCAATCTTAAGAGACCACTTAAAGGAGACATGTGGACCTGAACAAAGACGGAGGGGAGTGAGGGTGGGGAATGAAAGGAAACCAAGAAAGGAAAGGGCCAAAGTGAGAGGAACCTTGGCAGGGAAAGCATGGGTTGTTCATTTCAGCACAAGCACCTACTGGCCTGTTGGTTGGAAATGTGGGTCTGGAGCTCAGAAGACAGACCATGGATAGAGACCCAGTTCAGGATCTTGTGTCCTAATCAGACCCAAGGTTCTTGCCTACAGGTGTAATGATTGAACTCAGGAGGTCTTGAATTCCCTGAAATGCATGTAAAATGGAACATTCATAGGTACATTTCCTAGGGAACAAATCAATGACTTTTATTAGTTTCCTAAATGGGTCCTCAACTCCCAAAAAGATTGAGGATAAACACAACCCAAGAGGTTGGAAAATGGACAAATGGAGTATAAATTTTCGCCAAAAAATGCGCATCTGTCTGCAGAGGGTTAAGCTGAAGTGAGTGTGACTCTGTGAGCAACCGAGGAACAGAGCCACGTCCAGGGATACTGGAAACCCCTAGCCTCTGAAGCTGAGTTTCAACATTGCCCTTCCCAGCTTCATCTGTTTAATCTTTCCCTGATATCTACTTCAATGTATTATTATGTGAATCAAAGAAAATAGCATGAATAGAGAGCTTATAAACTCTACAATGCTCTATAATTATTTAATTATCACTTAAAAGCTGAGATATGGCAACGCTGTTTAATCCCATAGAAACATTTATCAGTTCTGTCCATCACCGTTGAGACTATCTGTGACATTCAAAATGCCTGTTGATGTTCACTAATCCTTTTGTTAATAAGTTGGCACTTAAAGTTAACACGCCTCAGATACTAAGATCTGCTACCAATACACGCCAACGCCTTCCTCCTAATTCAGGGCTGGGAGGGGTGTCCCCTGAGACAACACTGAAGGATGACTTAGTGACTCAGAGGTGGGACATGGAACGTAATCCAGCAGTGCTGTAAAGTGAGGCAGTCAGTTAGAAATAACATCCAGCTTCTCAGTGCCGCTGAAATGACACTGAATTAGCTACAGCGTGGTGGCATGATTATGCCTCCACATCACTGTCATGAATCTTAGCAGGAAGGAAGCTCCCTGTGCAGGGAGCAATGGTAGCAAAAAGATCTAATGGGATTTATCAGATTTGTTCCAAAACTGAAAAGAGTCAACAAATTCTACAAATTTAAAGAAATTTGCTGTCAACTTTGTAGCTGATTTGAGAACTTTTGACATGTAAAGTGCTCTCAGATCCCAAGAACTGGTTGTCAAGCCATAGAACTGATGACAGAGTTGAAGGGCCTCATATAAAGAGATGTTGAGGGAATGGATAACGCTGAGATTTCTAAGATAAGGAATAAAAGAGAAAACCTCCTGCTCGAGGTGTCTAGAATAGTCAGGGGTGATTTAACTTTGAGCAAATTATCCACCCAAGGTTTCTTAGCAGTTTTTTTAAAGGCAACTTTTAGACACACATACTGGAAAGGAAAATTAAAGGGATTCCTTTCTTAAATGAATTGTTACAAATGGATTTGATTAGAAATGAGCAGATGAAATTAAAATGTTGAGATGATTGAAGGCAAAACTATCACTCTTCTGTTGTGAAGGTCAAATGAAGGGTGGTCTATGTCAAAGTAAAAAGATAAGAGCAAATAAAGCAAAATAAAGACTGTCATGGGGTTGTGTAATGGACTCAATGTGTCCCTCGCCAATGAAGGAGGTGAAATGTTAACACCAATGTGATAGTATTAGGGCGTTGGGCCTCTAGGAGGTAATAGGTTATGAGGAGGGAGCCCTCATGAATGGGATTAATGCCCTTTTACTGGGGATGCCAGAAAACTCTCACCCCTTTTGCTCATGTGAGGATGCAATAAGAAGGCAGCCTGTGTGGAAGAGAGCCCCTAGCAGAACCCACCCCTGCTGGCACCCTGATTTTGGATTTTCAGCCTCCAAAACTGTGAGAAATACATTTATTTCTGTTGTTCTTAAGCCACCCAGCCTATGGCACTTTGTTACAGCAGTTGGAACTGACTGATAGGTTGGGAGTCAGCACTCTTAAATTCTCTGCATTTCGGTCTTGGCATGCAATGGCTAGGGTGGGACAGTGGGCATGACACTTCAGAAAATTGCCTCCTGGCTTTTAATCTGAACCAGACTGAGCTCAATCACCACTGCCTACCTAAGAGCTTTGCACAAAAACATTTTATAAATCATAGTATATAAATAGTTCATTTGGGTATCATCTTGAAATTTTAAAAAATGTTTATATGAAAATTTTCTCAATTTATAATCACCACCTTCTGCCCTTATAGAAAAATATTTTCATGCTCTGTTTGGTTCAAATTTTTAAAAAATAGAATCAGGGGAAAATAATTATTCAACCCTAATTGATGTCAAATAAAGTTTAAAACTCTCTTATTAGAGTCTGAGTGCCCTTGCGTATGAAACCCAAATGATAACAGTGCATGTGAAAGTGTTTTGTAAACTCTACTGCTCATTGCAAATGTCATTTATTTTAATATCTCTCTTACTTACTAAAGGCTTATTTTCTGATCTTTTTGCTGCTGGTATATTTTTGCTTTAGTAAGTTCAAAAAATTAAAAATTCATTATTACTGCCTTTAGATACCTCCCTGGGAAGTCTGAGGTTTGTCTTTTTTTTTTGAATACAGATCAGCATTGCCTGTCTGATTCTAAAGCATCTTAAGTGTTATGTTCCCAATCCAGCCATTTATTTCATGAGCTTGCATCTCACCCATCTCTCGCCTTTGGCATTAACCTGGCTTTGGAAACATCAGATTCATTCCCATGTAAGCCAAAAATATTATCTAATTTTCCATCCATTAGGTAATGTCTTGTGATTCAAAATACACTTCAAGATTCTCCTTCTTGAGAAAGCTTATCTCAAGGTCCCTGGAGGGGTGACAAGGATGCAATTCATTAATGATTATAACTCTTCATATTTATTAATTTATTTATTAATTAATTTATTTATTTAATTTTTTTATTGAGTCATAGCTGCGTACAATAATTCAGTCATGGGGTACAGTGTGCGGGCTTCAATCGGAGATATTTTTATCAACCTGATTGACATAACATTCATGATATTTTCTCATTTACTATGTGAAAACATTTTTGATCCGTGTTTAGAAGTTTTCTCCTGACCCTTCAAATATGCACCACAACCTTTAGTTTGTTTCTTTTTCTTTTTTTTTTTATTAAGTCCATTAAAGGGCACTTTTTTTTTTTCAGCTTTTGGCTGGGGCTGGGTTTGAACCTGCCACCTCCAGCCCCCACCACCTCCGGCATCTGGGGCCGGTGCCCTAATCCTTTGAGCCACAGGCGCCGCCCCTTCATTAGTAATGTCTTCCTTTTAATAGGATTAAATCAGTATGCCTTTCTTTCCCTATTTTCACAGTCACATCTTCTGTGTCACTAAATGATCCTAATGATCCTAAATGAGCCTCTATCATTTCCAGTTAGGCTCACGTTTTGTATACATCTGTTCATATCCCTCCCCCTCACAGCCCTCCAGAGAGTTTCAATGTTGATTCTGCTGTGGGAAAGTTCTATTTCGTGGAAGGCATTAATTGCTTCTAAAAGATTTCTTTTCCCAAACAGGGTAAGTGTTTTGTTTGCTAAATTTGAAGTATCGCGAGACTGGTTTTCCAAGACCATGTGGCCTAAGGAGTTAGTAACCAATGAAAGAGGCAGTTGGGAAAGGATTCAGGAGGCAGGACCCAGTGAGAAGGCAGCTAAGCAGTGGGAAGGAATAATTTTGTGTGTGTATGTGTGTGTGTAAAATTTGGGTGTGTGTGTGGAAAGAGGTCAGTCAAATAGGAGATTGAGAATGCAAATGCCCATGAAAGCACCGCAGCTGCAGAAGTGTTAGGATACCCCTGGTATGACCTGTTAGCTCAGCTCAGCCAAGTAGATTAACTTACAAAGCAGTGCCCTAGTCTTAGGTGCCAGGAAGAGTCTTTTGAGGATGCTGGCTTGAAAAATTGAATAGGAAAAGTTTGAAGTGATGAAATAGCACAGAGTGACAGAGGGCTGCAACAGTGGCTTTGCATGAAGTAGATGAGATAACTTGGGAAATGATGATGATTCTAAGATCTGTCATGACATCATTGTGATTTATCTTTACGCCTCTGATCTTATCTCATTGAGAGTGATGTTTACAGTGTGGCATTCAATTGATGCTTGTTTTGAAGTCTTGGGAAGTCATTGACTTTTTTTCCTTTTTGAGACAAAAGATTCAGTCACCTTGGGTAGAGTGCTGTGGCATCACAGTTCACAGCAACCCCTATCCTCATGCCTGAGTCTCCCAAGTACCTGGGACTACAGGCACCTGCCACAACACCTGGCTAGTTTTTCTATTTTTAGTAGCGTTGGAGGCTCACTCTTGCTCAGATTGGTCTTGAACTCCTGAAATCAAGTGATTCACCCACCTTAGCCTCCCAGAATGCTAGGATTACAGGCATCAGCCACTGCTCCTGGCATCTTAGACTTCTTTCTAAATCATTGTCAAGAGTTGGTTTTTTTTGGTGGGGGGCGGGGGGATCTGCCCATAGCTCAGTGGTTAGGGCGCCAGCCACATGCTCTGGGGCTCTTGGATTTGAACCCGGCCTGGGCCTACTAAACAAACAAAAAAAAGGAGTTGTTGGGCTTTAGGTTTTATGTAGAGTATAGTGTTAGTACATATAGATTTGATTGTAATTTGCAGTTTATGGTAATCTCTTTTGTAGAAGTAAATCCCTGCTTGCTTAACAAAGATCCTTCCCGCAACACCAGGTCTGTCTGAAAGATCATCTAAGAGATGATAGCATAAGTACTGTTACCACCCCCACTTTGTAAATGGGAAGACTGAGTCTTAAAAGGGTAAATATCCTGCTCATAGTCCACAACTAGTAAGTGGCAAAGCCCAGCCTCAAACCTGGGTAGGCTGACTTTGACCTTTTAACCACTGTGCTCTATTGTCATTCAATTTATTAGACACCTTCTTTCCCAGAGCACAGTAGGTCTGTGCTCCTGGGCCCATGCCCCACTCAGCCTAGAAAGTTTACCATTTGGGGCATGAAGCTCTGGGAATCAGTGCAGTGTAAGAGGCATCTATTTCTTCTTGAGTTTCAGGTTAACACGCTTCCATTGTTTTCCTACAAAGGAAATATAAGGCTGATACAGTTCATTACATGGGCTCCTGGATTTTCATAAGTCCCTTTCTTGAACCCAGCTTTTCGTATTTTGTGTTCTTCCCACCTCCCTTTGTCCTTTTCCTAGCTTTCTTTCCTGTGTGCCCCATGTTCAGGGAGCTATGGTCACAGAGCCTTGGGAGAATGGTCATCCTGTAGCTCGGAAGGTCAGCCACCAAGAGGGTGTGGTGAATGTTTGTAAACCAGTGGCTCGGTGTATGACACCTGCAGGGTGTCCTACAATTTAATCCAATCACCACCAAGAGACAGTGTACGGCCCACAGGGCATCTCCACTCCAGGTGCAAGTCCCAGCCACCTATACTTCTGACTGACCAAGTATAGATCAGGTTCCCACTATCCTCTCCTTCCACCCAATAATTTGCCAAAGTGGCTCACAGCACTCAGGGAAGCTCTTTACTTATATTACTGGTTACTATAAAGGATAAAAATGAACAGCCAGATGAAGAGGTTACTCAGGGGACACAGCCCAGTAGAGTCTCAGGCACAGGGGTGGCTGTTCCTGGGGAGTTGAGTGTGTCACCCTCCTGGCACATGGGTGTGCTCACCATCCCAAAAGCTCTGAATCCCATTGATTAGAGATTTTATAGAGGTACCACTATGTAGGCGTGATCAGTTAAATCCCAGGCTATTGGTAATTAACTCAATCTGAGTTCTGTCCTTCTTGATCCCCAGCGGGGTGTCGGGTTGTAGGGGGATTGGTCTGAAAGCTCCAACCCTCCAAACCACATGGTTGGCTCCCTTTGTAACCAGCCCCCATCCTGAAGCTGTGTAGGGGCTCAGGCAGAGTTGCCCCATTATCATAAACTTGGTACGGTTGAAAGGGACTTACAATTAATAACAAAATAGGCTCCTCTCATTCTGTCACTCAGGAAATCCCAGAGGTTTCAGAAGCTCTTGTGCCAGACCAAACACATATTTTTCACTGTCTGACAACGTCACACTCTAACGAGGGTGCTCTGTGCTCCTTTTCCAGCTGGCCTGCTGCTGTGGGACTGCGGGCTGCTCCCTGTGCTGCGGCTGCTGCCCCAAGATCCGACAGTCCCGGAGCACACGCTGCATGTACGCCCTCTACTTCATCCTGGTCGTTGGCCTCTGCTGCATCATGATGTCCAAAACCGTGGCTAACAAGATGAGAGAGCAGGTACGTCTGTCCCCGTCAGCCCCTCCTGTTTCTGAGGTGTGACAGGGCAGTGGAGAAACTTGGGCTTTAGAGCACAGACCCGCCCATCCCAGTGTGGTTCAGGCTGTGCTCGTTCTCTGAGAACCTCCACAAATCCTGTTCCATGCTTTCCTGCCAGGCCGGCACACCATTCAGGGGTTTGATCTTCAGTCCTAGTATAGATGCAGTCTGATGCTTTTGGTGGAGATTTTTTTTTTTTTAATTTCAGATTAATGAAGTGGTACAAATGATTAGGTTACGTTTTTTGTATTTTTTGGGTAAAGTTCCAGTTGCAGTTGAACCCTTTAGGTAAAGAATATTTGTATTGTCTTAGCTTTGTTTATAGCTGTTCCTGATGAAATGTGCAGTCTTTTCTTATAGACTCTGTCCTATTCCTTTGTCAGAAGGATGGCTGCTGGTATAAGTAGCAGCTGTTATAACTCTTAACTTGGCCTATCTGGGAAGTATGATGAAACTCAGATACTGCCACAGATGATGGAAAGTGGGTTCTGGGGCATTTTTTATCTTTTTGGACAGCTAACTTGTGGGGTGTGCGGTATCTCCAGGGGTGAGGGATGGATTTCTAGCTATTTCTTAGGCACTGTATTCAGAAGTAGTCCTGGCATATAATGTTGAAGGAAGTACACATAGGACCTTTTCTGGAATTTTCCCTTCCCCCCAAAGCAGGCTTCTTGTTCAGCCAGATTGCAGGGGGGTATGTGTGGCTTTTGAGAGTACCCAGTAAATAAGACGGGTCTTCCCCTCACAGGTTCTGAACTAATTGATGAAAAAGATTAAAAGTGTCAGGAGCTAGTTGTTCAACGTTACCTTTATTTCTCGTAAAACTATTGTGAGATGATGTGGCTCATGTCTGTTAGAGGGCTTTCTTCAACTGGACTCCCAGATGAGTCTGACTTACCAGCCGGGCACCATCAGCATTGGACGAGGGCAGACGTCCACTGTTGCTGGGGAGATAGTGAGAGTGGCAGGTGCTCTCATCCTGGGGAAAGAGGGAGAGGAAAGGCCAGCTGTCCACATACTGTGCTCTACACCCTCCTGTCCAAACAAGCAAGGTGGCAGGAAGCTAGGAGCAGGCTCTAATGGAGCTCCTCTACCAAGGAGGTGACATTACTTGGAACACTTCTTCAGGAAGTATTCTCCCCAACCTAGGCTGAAACCAAGACTATCTTAAATACACTTTGCTGCTTCAAAACAACCATTTTCTTAAAAGCACTTTATTTATATTCATTAGTTAGAGCGGGCCTCTCCCTTTTTTTTTTGTAGTTTTTTTGGCCAGGGCTGGGTTTGAACCCACCACCTCTGGCATATGGGGCCGGCGCCCTACTCACTGAGCCACAGGTGCCGCCCAAAGCAGGCCCTTTTGAAGCTTTCTATTACACAGTGCTTTTATAATCATGATTATATGGTCTTGGATATATTGGGAAATACTCTTAAAACTTGTGAAACTTAGGCCAGGTGTGGTGGTTCATGCTTGTAATCCTACTACTTTGGGAGGCCAAGGCAGGAGAATCGCTTAAACCCAGGAAGTTGAGACCAGCCTGAGCACTGTATCAAGACCCTGTTTCTACAAAAAATAGAAAAACTAACCAACATGATTGTAAGAGGAACTTTACCTAACAAGTGCAATCAGTGAAACCTGGTTTCTTGTACCCTCAATTAATCCCCAACAATGAAAAAAAAAAAAAAAGAAAAACTAACCAGGTATTGTGGTGGGCACCTGTAGTCCCAGCTACTCAGGAGGCTGAGTAAAGCTTCAAAGGACTTGCTTTAACTAATGAATGATAATACAAAGCGCCTTTAAGAAAATGGTTGTATTGAGCCTGAGCAAGAAGGAGACCCCCGTCCCTAAAAATAGCCAGGTGTTGTGGTGGGCACCTGTAGTCCCAGCTACTTGGAAGGCTGAGGCATGACAATCGCTTGAGCCCAAGAGTTTGAGGTTGCAGTGAGCTGTGACAGCACAGCATTCTCAAGGGTGACAAAGTAAGACTCTGTCTCAAATTAAAAAAAAAAGAAGAAAGAAAATGGTTGTTTTGAAGCAGTGAAGTGAATTTAAAATAGTTTTTAAAAATAGTTTTAGTTTCAGGCTAGGCACAGTGGCTCACGCCTGTAATCCTAGTGTTCTGGGAGGCCAGGGTGGGTGGATTGCTTGAGCTCATGAGTTTGAGACCCGCCTGAATCAAAAGTGAGACCCCATCTCTAAAAATAGAAAAACGGAGGCAAGAGGATCGCTTGAGCCCATTAGTTGGAAGTGGCACTCTACCCAGGGGGACAGCTTGATGTCTCAAAAAAAAAAAAAAAAGTCTCAGTTTCAGCCTAGGACCGTGGTTCTCAACCTGTGGGTTGCGACCCACAGGAACTGTGTTAAAGGGTTGCGGTGTTAGGAAGGTTGAGAACCATTGGCCTAGGAGAATCGCTGAAGCCCAGGAATTGCAGATTACGGTGAACTATGACGATGCTATTGCACTCTTGCCTAGGGGGCAACAGAGGCCTGGTCTCCCCTGTTCCCTCCCCCAAAAAAGTCTGTAGCTATACAAATATATAGTATCTCTTAGTGGTGGACTTACCAGAGACATGTCATTGGAAGTGGACATAATTTAGAAGCCATAGGTATATGTTTGAGGATGTGAAATTCTTTTTTTTTTTTTTTTTTGAGACAGAGTCACTTTGTTGCCCTCGGTAGTGAGAGACCCCATCCCGAGACCCTTCACCCTGACAGGGACTTATCTGACAAAAACAACTTGCTTGCCCAACCCCCGGGACTTTCCAAGTAAAAGCAACCTCCCCTTATCTTAGAAGCCCGAAGCAACCTCCTCTTATCT
>CAUYRH010069086.1:0-12372 GCA_963574655.1 Perodicticus potto
AGTAAAAGCAACCTCCCCTTATCTTAGAAGCCCGAAGCAACCTCCTCTTATCTTAAGCCCAACAGTCTCCCCCTAACCCGACCCTCCCTGCGGTTTTAAGCTTTAAAAACCAGACTGTAACAGCTGCTGGGGTCCTTCTCCCCGAGCGGCTGAGGGACCCTGGCGCGCCATTAATAAACGCCTCTTGCTTTTGCATCGACCTGAGTGTGGTGACCCTTCTTGGGGGCTGCAATCCCAACGTTAGACCCCCTCTCGGGTCTAACACTCTGTCTGACCAAGGGGATGCCAGGTACCTAAACTTTCTGTAAGTCAGAGTCCTACAACGTCACTCTTAAAGTCACAATTAGTCTGAAAGAGTCCAACTAGCATCCTTTCATAAGAATCTGAAAGATCACAGAGTGACTGGGATGAGAGAAAAGTAAGTAAAAAGAAGCGGAGTTCAAAAGAATATGGTATGAAACAGGAATATGTGTGTTTGATAATTAATGATTTTCAAACAATTTATCTATTCTCTTTCTCAATAAAGCATATACCAAGTCTACAGTAATATTTAATAATCTGAAAAGCGAAAAATGTTTATAGCATATCATATTAGACAGTAAATCACACAAATCAAGAAACCTTTTTAAAAACTGTCATAATGGACACTGCTGTTAAAGAGCTAAGGTTATGTCTTCCTTTAGGATCACAGCATAGAACCTCAGGACTACTAAGTAAGAAACAATCACCCTAGAGGCAAACATTCAGCAATTCCAATTAAAGAATCAATACACCGACCTTCAACCAATCAGCCATAACAATGACAGAAGGATCTGTGATTGTACTCAGCAACTCCTTTGTAGCTCTTTTCTTTTCTTCCCGGTAATTTTTCTTTTGTACCTATTTTATGAAAATGATAGAAAAATTTAAAAACTCAATAAAAATGAGCAATTTCTTTTCAACTTTTTGCATTTATAGAATGTAAAGTATAAAATTCTAACCTAATTCTAATTCTAATTCTTTAGAATGCTAGTATCTTAGGACTAAAAAGTATATTTTAGAGCTATGGGAAGTTTTAGACAAAGTTACGATCTAGTTTTTCTGATCATTAGTCCAGCTTTTTGTTTATTTTAAAGATTTTTACTTCTTTTAAAACACAGAATACATGAACACATGTATTATTCATGTATTATTTGCATCTGCTGGTAAAAATTTCAAACTACATCTGAAAACCATCTTTGTCACACTCCATCCTATTCCCAACCTCAGGATTGACCACTATTAACCTTCTAGAAAAGACTATCCTTTCCGACTTTTCCAATGTACAATCTACAGAAATACTTAGATTTTTGTGTGGGGGGTTTAACACATAAAAAAAGATCCCCCATTCAATTTTTTTTGAAGTTTCCACATTCACCTTATCCTTTTAACAGTTCCTACAGTAGGATTTCTACTACAAATAAAGTAACAGGAGCAGTGACTCTAAGTGCATTCTGTTCTGAGCACTTTACCCTATTACATGACCTCATTTAATCCTCACCAGAACCTGGGGAAATAGAACTATTATTATTCCTGTTTTACAGATGAGAAAACAGAGGCATAGAGAGTAACTTGCCTGAGATCACACAGTAAGTGTGGAGGGAGGATTCAAATAGGAGCAGACCGGCTTCAAGACCTGTGCTCCTCACCATTAGGAAAAGTACTTATACAATCTTTCTTAATAGATTCTCTTACTGACAGAAATCTCTGTTACCAGCTTTTCCATATTACAAATCATGCTGCAAATGAAAGTTTTGCTCTCTTTCCTGATACTAATATCTTTCACCACA
The DNA here is from genome assembly GCA_963574655.1 of Perodicticus potto. Taxonomy (NCBI): domain Eukaryota; kingdom Metazoa; phylum Chordata; class Mammalia; order Primates; family Lorisidae; genus Perodicticus; species Perodicticus potto. Next base: position 1,809 of record CAUYRH010069086.1, read on the forward strand.
AAAGTTGCATTTAATAGTAGACTACCCAGTATACATAATGAAATTTTAATAATTCTATACCTCCAAAACTTTATAGACTTTTGGTCTTCATTGATATACTTGAATTAAGAGATTTAATATGAGATTGCAAATGTATACAAGATGGGACATGTAACATAAAAGGGTAAGACAGACCAGCCAGGGATCTTGGCTGGAAAGTGTGCATTTCTTAAGCTCTCGATTCTGAGGCCATTTGGGAAGGTGGGCCCAACACTACATATTTCTTAAGAAAAATTAAAAATCTGGACTTGCAATTGTTAGTCCAATTTTTTTTTTTTTTTTTGCAGTTTTTGGCTGGGGCTGGGTTGAACCCGCCACCTCTGGCATATGAGGCCGGCGCCCTACTTCTTTGAGCCACAGGGGCTGCCCATTAGTCCAAATTTTTAAAATGACATGTAGTTTGAACAAAACCTGCGCATGACCCAGCAGTTAGCAAACTCTTAATTTCAAGGGCCCCAGAGTTTTCCCACGGGTGTCCCACCACACAGTGCTAAGTCTGGGTGGGGACGGGTATGTGGAGATGTCACCTGCTAGCCCCAGGTAAGGCCTGGACTGGGCAGGGGAGGACTGAGGAGGCTGCTCTAAGATAAGTCATCAAGCAGCCTTGTCAGCTGACCCCTGGGTGCGACACAAATATTAACATTTTCTATGTGTGTCTTATACCTTTAGATTTTTTTCCCTTTTGGAAATACATACATGTTTCCTTATTAGCCTACTTCTAGCAGCACATCCAAAGTACAATGTAAACTACATTCCAGAAATAACTGTGAAAACTAACCTTAAGAGATTCTTTCTTTGTGAGCTTGTTTGAAGTTGAGCTGTCCTTTTCCGAGCCATTATAAAGTTTAGATTCGGACTGAAATTGCACAGAAATGAACAGAAGGGAAATTAAAACCTCTGCTTATTCTACATATCATTCAATACTAATGTTAAAGCTGCTCGTGATTCTTCCCATTTGTTGCTATAATTTAAGCAGTTGTTAATTATCAAACAATAATGTTCTTTATATACTATTTTTGTTTAAAAACAAATCCATATTAAACGCACAAATATATAAAAGTAAAAAGTAATCAATAAATTCGTTTACAATATTTAGTTATTATAAACAAGATCATTTGTAAATTTTTACTTTCTATTTTTCAGGGTGTTTTGAAGAACATATAAAATTAATTAATTATACTTAGAACAAAAGTAGCCAAAGTAATATTGTATTTTAACAGTTGAAAAAAACATAAAAAACCAAACCGTGTAAATTCTAACACTTTGGTACACACAATGCTCTGTCATTACTCCTCCTCCAATAGTAACAAAAACATCTCTATAAACTAGTATTGAACCACTATAGTTTGTACAGTGTATAAACAACAATATTCCTAGAACCTAATTCTTCCCACTTACCCAGTGGACCAAAATTATTAATGTCTTAAATTTTTTTCCAGACTTTCAGTTTATACTTCACATTTTTATTTGATTGTCATAAGAACCTTAAAGAATGGCCAGAACAGGAGGCTTTATCTCCATTGTACAAACCATGAAAGGGAGGCTCAGGAAGGTAGATTTTCTGAACAATCATTAACATCACAGGGGTCAGAAGCTGGGTCTCCTAATCCAGTGCTTGTTTAGAGACCAAATTTCTGCACCAGAGTAGAAGAGTACGAGCTAAAAGCTATTCTGATTTTTCTTAGAACAACGAAATCAAACATACTCCTTCAATATCCTAAGATTTTTATTTTTCCTATTGTTAGACATAGAAGGTACTTAAATTCCAGTGCTCCCAGTGCCAAGAAAGTTGATTCATATGGTGGCTTTCAAACATTCAAACAATGAGTGGTGGTCATTCAATAATGGCCAAAACTGCACAGTATCACTAGATACGATAAAGGATTAGGCTTTTGAATGTAAATGCCTTCACTCTATTTTATTTTATTATTATTTTATTATATATATTTGTATTTTTAGACAGAGGCTTACTCTGTTGCCTTGAGGTTGATGCTGTGACTGTCAGGCTCTTGGACTCAAGTGATCCTCCTGCCTCAGCCTCCCAAGTAGCTGGGACTACAGATGCCCACCACAATGCCAGGATATAATCCTCTATCTAAAAATAATTTCTCTATTTTTAGTAGAGACAGGATCTCGCTCTTGCTCAGGCTGGTCTTCAACTCCTGAGCTCAAGTAGTACTCCCATCTCAGCCTCCCAGAGTGCTAGGATCACAGGCGTGAGTCAGCACGCCCAGCCATTCAATTTTTAGATTCCTGAGTGCAGATAACATGTTTGTTTATCAATGTTATCCCGTGTATCGCCTGAAAGAAAGGAGGGACTCAATAAATAGCTGGTGAATTAACAAAATGAAAATAAAATTGGCACTTGCAGCTCATTTCTCTCCTCTTTCCTAAAACTGCTTCTGCTACTTGGTACAAAATATGGGTTATTTTTGTGCTGGCAGTAACTGGTGAAATTAGAAGGGAAATGCAAACAATTCTCAATGTAGAAGGTAGAGATTAACCTAAATATAACTTTTGTTATAAAGTTACTCCATTAAGAGCAGGGCTTGATATATCACATTGCTCACTCTCACAATGATAGCTTATACTGTGACACCAATTTCACGGAATTCCTCAAGCCAACAGGACTCTGTCTTCTCCTTGGCCTTGGGAAAACAAAGATTGCATGGCTACTGTCAGAGGAATATAATGTTTTAAAATTATCAGGAGATTCTATTTCCCACAGCGTAACAGAGAAATGTATACAGTACGGAGTAAGTTATAACTTAGATGTCAATAATGGTTAATACCCGTTTACTTCTTACTAAGTACAGTGTGACCCTTGAAAACTGGTTTGAACTGAGGGAGTCCACTTTAGGCTGATTTTTTGAATCCAAGTTACACCAAGTGTGCCTGTCTCTCCTTCCTCCCTTTGCACCTTCTCCATTTCCACCTTTGTGACCCAAGACGAGACCAACCCTTCCTTTCTTCCTCCTCCTCCACCTACTGGATGTGAAGATGACAAGAAAATAGACCTTTCTGATAACCTACTTCCACTTAATGCTATTAATATATTTCCTTATGATTTTCTTAACATATTCTTTTCTCTAGCTTACTTTAAGACTATAGTATATGATACATATACAAAATATGTGTTAGTTGACTGTTTTATATTATCAATAAGGTTTTCAGTGAACAGTAGGCTATTAGTAAAGTTTTAGGGGAGTCAAAAGTTATATGCATATTTTTGACTGCACAACTCAAAAGTTGGCACCCCAGCCCGTGTCGTTCAAGGGTGAACTGTACTACATTAAACACTGACGTACTCAAAGCAACTCTAGGACAGTAGTAAGGAGGAAGCTCAGACAGACAGACTAAATGTCTTGCCTAAGGGGATGAGCTGGGATTTGTCCTTTAGTCTAACTCCTAGCCTCATGCATTTAGTCATTTCACTCTATTGACTTCTCACCTAAATTATTCACATAGCATTTTGATCAAACTCAAATTTAAGATTTATTTTTATGAACAAGAAGGAATCTGTTTCCCCAATAATTCCAATGACAAAATCTAGTTTGGTTTCTCCTAAAAGATTCCAGTACACAGTGATGAGCAGGCCTTCTGAGTGTCTCCTGGACTCCGTCAATCAGTCTACAGACCTCGATGCATCTCTGCCTACTTGTGAAGTGAAAAAGAACCAGCCACCAAGTACTGCAGTCTTTATACACTACTATTTCAGTTTTCTGAACCAACACACCTTTCAAGTATCAAAAACCATAAACATTTTTGTTGAAAATATTTTACTGAATTAAAGTTTCCCTTCCTTCAGAAACTTTACTAACCACTACCTCGACAGATCGTTTAATGTGTAATATTAGCTGGCTCTTCATTAAATTGCCTTAGAATGCTCAGCACTTTATATCTTTTCACTTCTGTCTCTTTTCTTTTTCTTTTCCCCTTACTGTTATAGTCTTTGATGCCACATGACTTTGATAAGTTACTTAATTTCTGTCATCTTAGTTTCCTCCTCTGTAAAATGAAGATACTACTAATTCAGAGAGCTGCTTTAAGGGTTAAACGAGGTCGTAGTGTTCATAACATGTTAACAAAGGACTTGGTAAATACCATATTTCAGGTTTATGACTATACTTCAGATTGCAAGTGCTGCTAAAAAAAAAACACACTGCCCTTTAGATAAAGGAGACATTACTATATGAAAATACTTTGCAATTTACTTTGAAAATTATAAAATACTACAGACAGAACAACAACAAATTACTGTGATTATATCAGATGTTTTGGTTTTGAGAGGTTTTTTTTAAATGTCCAGGTAAATGTATTCTCTAAAGCAAATAACAGACGACTTAGCAAACTTAAAGGCAAGCAGATACAGATGGATGAAGAATTAAGAGAGCTGGCTGTGGAACCCCTTGTCTTTGTAAGAGGACTCCTTTTATCCTGCTAGACACATCACTTATACTGTAATTCTTTTTGTTGAAAATTCACTTAAAAATGCTACTTTGGGCTTGGCGCCTGTGGCTCAAGCGGCTAAGTTGCCAGCCACGTACACCTGAACTGGCGGGTTTGAATCCAGCCCGGGCCTGCCAAACAACAATGATGACTACAACCAAAAAATAGCCGGGTGTTGTGGTGGGCGCCTGTAGTCCCAACTACTTGGGAGGTGGACGCAGGAGACTCGCTTGAGCCCAGGAATTGGAGGTTGCCGTGAGCTGTGATGCCACAGCACTCTATCCAGGGGGTCAGCTTGAGGCTCTGTCTCAAAAAAAAAAGCTACTTGGTTTGGAATATGATTAACTGACTTTTCCAATTCACTCATTCATACAGTGAAAATATCTAGGAAAAGATGCATGAGAAAAATAAGTTTATTTTAAAAAAGTGTTCTTGGATTGAGGAGGGTGTGTTCCACTGTGCTTACTGCTTCCAGTTATGCATTTTAAGCAGGAACAGTTAATCCCAAATCCTATACCAAATAACAGTATTGATATTTTTTGCATCAAGTATATAAAAGTATACAATTAAAATTGTTTGATGGGGAGCAGTGTGAAGGAGAGGAGGTGAGAACGACCCCCGGACCGACCAAAGCTCGAACGTCGCTACATCCCCGCGTACAGCGCTTACGTCCTGCCGCCATTGCCACCATGCCCAGGAGAAAGGCTGAAGGGGATGCTAAAGGACGAACCACGGATAAGATCCGCAAGGTTGTCTGCTAAACCTGCTCCTCCAAAGCCAGAGCCCAAGCCTGAAAAGGCCCCTGTAAAGAAGGGAGAGAAGGTACCCAAAGGGAAAAAGGGAAAAGCCGACGCTGGCAAGGAGGGGAATAACCTTGCAGAAAATGGAGATGCCAACACAGACCAGGCACAGAAAGCTGCAGGTGCTGGGGATGCCACGGGAAGTGTGTGCCCTTGTGATTACTGGGGACTTCTGGGGACGGTACAGTTTGAAATACTATTTTCTATCAAGTTTTATAAAAATGCAGAATTTTGTTTTACTTTTTTTTTTTTTTTAAACTATGGTGTTAGCACACAGAACACTTCATTGTTTTTTTGGGGAAGGGGCATATGTCACTAATAGAATGTCTCCAAAGCTAGACTGATAGGAGGGAAAATGTCTTTTCCCTCTAGTTTTGAGAGATTTCCTCTTGGCTCCCCAGAGGAGGGATTCCCTGATGTTGACACACAGCCACCTCGGCACGAACGCCTTGTGCTGTGGAGAAACTTATTTGTTTTTATGTCCTGTTCTCCCGCTGCCTTCAGCATAGTCTTAACTCCCTTAAACCCAGTCACCTCTTGGGACCTGACCCCCAATGATTGGTTACCAGTATGTCAAGGAATCTGGACTTTTTCAATAATACCACTGAGATGGCATCCCTCAAAAGAGCAGCGGTTCCATTGTAGATTATTGGATCTTCAGATAAATTCTGCCATTTTCATTTCATTTCCTGAAAGTCAGGGTTGGCTTGTGAAAAGTTGTTAAACAACATGCGCAATGTGAAACATCAACCCCCACTCTAAACTTCCCTGTTCAGAGCATCAAATGAAGACTTCATTGGGTTTTACAGTGGCTTTCTGATTTTTGGTAGAACACTGAAGAGGGAGTTTGAAAGTAGTTGTATAGTGTTAACAATCGTCTGACCGTGTCCTGCCTGAAATACCATGATTGTTTATGAAAAGTATCTTTAATAAAACTGGATACAGTTTGGCTTGGGAAAAAAAAATTGTTTGATGGTCTCACTTAAAGATATCAATCATGAAAGGAATGAACAACAAAAATTTTTTTTCTTTTTTTTTTTTTTAAGACAGTCTCAAGCTGTCGCCGTGGGTAGAGTGCTGTAGCATCACAGCTCACAGTAACCTCCAACTCTTGGGGGTCAAGCAATCCTCTTGCCTCAGGTTTTTTTTTATTTTTTTATTTTTAATAGAGATGGGGGTCTCGTGGTTGTTCAGGCTGGTCTCGAACTCATGAGCTCAAGCTATCCATCTGTCTTGGCCTCCAAGAGTGCTAGGATTACAGGCATGAGCCACCATGCCCAGCCAGGAATAACAAATTTTCATTGCCCAAGTTAGATAACAATAGAAATCTGCAGAGGTCCATCAGAATGAGGTTTAATAATAAATGTACAAATTTTATGATTTTTCTGAAAAATAAGAGTGGATTATAAGTTTATTTAAGGACAAATTAACAACTATAGATTTCCTTCTTTCTTTTATTATTTATTTTATTTAGTTAGTTAGTTACAGAGATAGAGTCCAGCTATGTCACTTAGGCTGAAGGGCAAAGGTGTGATCATAGCTCACAGCAGCCTCAAATTCCTGGGCTCAACGCTTTGAGATTATAGGCGTGAGCCACTGAGCCTATCCACAACTACAGATTTCCTAAACTAGAATGAATTGAGATTCAATCTAAATTATGAGAGAATTAGTAAATTTCAGCTTTTGGGAAGTAACATGGTGAGTATAATTTTACTTACACCAAATAGTTCTGATGGTTAATTCTTTATTCAAAGTTGGAAAATACATTCTTAAATACCTATTATCAATCAGCTACTTTGTCAGGCACTTTCTGCATCACAATCTGGGAGGCAGACCTTATCTACTTTGCACGGAAAAGAAAACTGAAGCCACTTCGAATTCTACTTTTACCACCCTCTAGTTCAGTGCTTTTCAACCTGTGGCTTGCGACCCCTTTGGGGGTGAAACGACCCTTTCACAGGGGTCACCTAAACTTATCCTGCCTATCAGATATTTACATTATGATTCATAACAGTAACAAAATTACAGTTATGAAGTAGAAACAAAAATAATTTTATGGTTGGGGGTCACCACAAATGAGGAACTGTATTAAAGGGTCACAGCATTAGAAAGGTTGAGAACCACTGCTCTAGTTATTTTGATCCTTAGAGAGTTAAATTCTCTGAGCTACAATTTGGCTCACTCATAAAGTGAGGCCAATGATATCTGTCTTCTACTATTGTAATGGGAGTTAAAATGGCACAAGTAAGCTCTCAACAAAAAGTAACTAGTGTAGTCCCAGCCATTTGGGAAGATCCCTTCAGCCCACAGGTTTGAATACAAGCTGGGCAACATGGCAAAACCTCGTCCCTTTTTCTTTTATTTTCTTTTTTAAAGTAGCTATTAATGTCACTGTAATTAATATCTAAAAAGTCACAAGTAATGAATGAAATTCAAGGTTCAAACTTGTTCTTTTGAATCTAAAGCAGGACTTTCTAAATGACAAATGTTTTCTATCCGAGCCGCGCACATGGTAGCTATTAACCATTTGTGGTTGCTGGGCATTTGAAATGTGACTAGTATAACTAAGGAGTTGAATTTCTCATTTTATTTAATTTTAATTAATTTAAAGATTACATATGACTCATGTAAATATTATATAAATGCAAAGTACTAAAACCTATTAAATTTCTATCCTAAGTACTCTATACATATGCTAGATGGCCTTTTATGTAATGAACGCTTAAAAAGTATGAATAATCTTTTTGTAAAAATCATGCATAAAAAAAACTCTATAATCTTTTCCACCACTCCCCAAAACAGGAGCAAAAAATGTAGAGTTGTAAAATAAGGATCTACTGCTGGGACTAAATAGGTCTTATCATCATTGAAGTTTGAATCCGCAAGCATAAAAGCTCCTCCTGCTTCTAAACCTGACCAGAAAGAATAGTCAGAAGTCGAATTCCTTGACAAACTGCAGAAAATCTAGTGAACTACAAGACAAATGGGGAAGCCACTGCATCATACAGTGTTCCTCACATTTGAATGTGCATTCTTAAAGAAAAAAGGCTCAGCAGACCTAAGACTAAGTGTTAGTATACCAGTCTGAGAAATAATGATTTAGGAAATTATATCTTATTCTAACAAGATGTCTTTCAATGGCAGGCTACTACTGCAAAGGTCTTTACCTGGTGAAATGTATATATCGTGACTGTTATCCAAACATTTGAGAATTTTTTTTAAACCATGAGCCCAGAGAATCTGTCTGAATGGAACCCTCAGGACTCAGGGTGACAAGCACGCACAGAAATGGTGGTACTCTGGAGAACACACTCATTACCAACAGGTCACACTTCTAAGTAACCAACAGCACTTCGCTTCCAGTGAAACCTCATTTTTTATATATGTGTACCAATGTGCTTTAGATATCAACATTAAAAACATCCCATGGAAGCCTAACAAGATTTCAGTATTAGTACTCTCATCTGAAATATCAGAAAAATGTCATAATCATATATTTGGGGACAATAAGCTTACCTTACTCTTTGACATAGAAAGTGAAGACTCATCTTTATTTTGAGAAATATCTTCCTTCCCTCTTTCAAAACCTGTGAAAAAAACATTATCAATCTTAGTCTTACTACTTTTGAACATACATTATAATTAATGATAAAACGGAAATATATTTAAGTCATATAATTGCAAATACAAATTTGAGATACATCAGCATAGGAAGCTTCTACATGCAGTTTTAAACCATTATAAATACCTCTAAAAGGTCATATCTAGGATAATCTTTCTTTAGAATGAAGGATTAGAGACACAATTAAATCCTTCCCTGAACCCACTAATATCAAGCAAAATATGTCTTTTCTGTGTTCCTTGAGTACTTTACATGAACTCAGCCCTCATAGAGCTTTTATTCTAATGAGCTACTTTTTAATAAAGAATTCTCAGAGAACCAACACAACATACTTTTCACACCTCTTGCTAAACTGGAAAATTGCAGGAGAGGTAATGAGAGAAGACTGGGGAAATAAATTTGGATTGAGGCTCGGTGCCTGTAGCTCAGAGGCTAGACCACCAACCACATACACGGGAACTGGTGGGTTCGAACCCAGCCTGGGCCCGCCAAACAGCAATGACAACTCCAACCAAAAAACAGCCGGGCGTGTGGCAGGCGCCTTAGTCCCAGCTACTTGGGAGGCTGAGGAGGCAAGAGAATTGCTTAAGCCCAAGAGCCTGAGGTTGCTGTGAACTGTGACACCATGGCACTCTACCCAGGGTGACAAACTGAGACTCTGTTTCAAAAAATAAATAAATAAATAATAAATTAATAAATCTGGATTGACTTTTTAAAAAAAATCTAATAATGCGCTTCCTGTCAGAATTAGACAAGGATGCAGATAAAGCACATAGCACACAGGCAGTCCCCAAGTTACAAACATCCAACTTACAACTTGCACTAACGAGTGCAAGCTACTACTCCAAGCCCCTCCGCCCAGGTGGCAAATACGTGACTAACACAGGACTCGCACTTACAACAGAGGCTATTACAGGTAATGTGTATGAGCACCTGTTCCGACTTACATACAAATTCAACGTAAGGCTGTACCTACAGAACCTGTCTCATTCATAACCCGGGGACTGCCTGTCGACCTCTGTGCACAGTACACTTTCAATTCATGTTGACTGTCACTGTTACACGTAGCACTGTCTACTGCTACACAAATTCTGAAAGTATAAATCTGCACCACGTGACAGCGCTGGGACAAACATACATGTATCTCTAAAGTGATAGAGAACCTTAATACTAACAAATGAATGTTCTAAGGGCACAGTTAGAAAAAGTGTGAACACTGAGACCGTATGGCAGCCACAGAAGGAACAGTACACATCCTATGAGGTTTTTCTACTTTTGAGGACAGGTAATAAACTCTCCCCTGTGATTATCTGTTCTGAGCCTAACAGAAACCTACATTAAAAAAATTAATATACAATTACTCATAAAAGTAACATTTAAAAAATCAAGTTGCGGCTCGGGGCCTGTGGCTCAGCGGGCTAAGGCGCCAGACACGTACACCTGAACTGGCGGGTTCGAATCCAGCCCGGGCCCGCCAAACAACAATGACGGCTGCAACCAAAACATGGCCAGGCGCTGTGGCGGGCACCTGTAGTCCCAGCTACTTGGGAGGCGGAGGCAGGAGACTCGCTTGAGCCCAGGAATTGGAGGTTGCTGTGAGCTGAGATGCCACGGCACCCTATCCAGGGTGACAGCTTGAGGCTCTGTCTCAAAA
>CAUYRH010069087.1:0-78457 GCA_963574655.1 Perodicticus potto
AATCCAGCAACACATCAAACAAATTATACACCATGACCACATGGGTTTTATCCCAGGGTTTCAAGGCTGGTTCAATATAGGTAAATCTATACATACAATCCATCACATAAACAAGGTAGCTCTATATTAATCAGAAACTAAAAATTATTACCTGAACCATCCCAGGTTCGGAGATGCTGTCCAACTTGCTATTCAAGATGATTAGACTTGCAGACATTGTACTCAAACAATAGAGTTGAGAAAGGAATAAAGATGGGTATGCGGGTATAGTCTCTCCCTCTTTAAAAGGAAAAAAGTCCTCTTAGAAGTCATACCAGACTTCTAATCAGTTGTCACTGGGCAAAATTTAGGCATGGGCCCGTTTTCACCTGCAGGAAAAGCTGGATGTAGTCTTGAGTTTACAGGGAGCTCAGCAAAAATCAAGATGGTTTTTGCTAAGGAAAGACTGCAAGAACGAATACCAGGGCATCTATCTGCTGTCGATTGGTCTTTGGGTATTGACATGCCTGCGTGTCTTCCATGCTTGGAAACACTCAGCCCACGAAAGCTGAGGCAAACGTTATTCCAGCGGTTTAAACCAGTTAGGCGTTTTGAGTGGCATGCCACCTCTCCATCAAGCTCAGACCCGCCTGCTCATATCTTAGCAATCAGCTAATGGACGTGATATCTGCCCTCCACACTTCTAATGCACGATGACGGATGAGCAGCAGAATAACCACATAAAACTCCCGGTTGTGAAAAGGAAATGCAGCAGTTATGGGTCAATAGCACTGGTCCACAGGGGATTGCCAGCACTAGAGCTTTCTCTTGAGAAATAACTGATCTGATTAGTTGACGTAATGACTGCTCTCTCCTCTCTGAAAGAAAATATCCCATTATCCTCTGAGGTCTACCCTCCGCCAAGTTGTTTTTGTCCTTGGCCTCCATAGCTACCTTCCAGGAAGGTAGAAAAGACGGGTTCCCAGGGGACGGATCTGGGGTCATTGTCACAGACTGCGGCTGCTGCCAAAAAGGAGCTTTCCCCAAAAGTGTTATGCTTCCAAGCTATTGTCTTGTTTTTTGGTTGCATGCATCGGTCAATATAACCCAGAGATACTATTTACAGTTTTGCAATCTGAAAATTCTTATCATACTTTTTGGGTTTTGTGTGTGTGTCCTTTCCTGACACAATGGCTTTCAAGAAGAACTCAATCATAATATTGGCAGAGAATTGTTACCAGTGAATCTGCAAAGACAAGAATGGAGTTACGGTCTTTATTTTTGCCGAGGCACCTGCAGCAATGCAGTTTGTAATTACTTCGTTTGGTGCACGACAAGTATCTAGCCTTTCCAATCTCTGAGGCTTCAGATTACTGGAATCTCAGTCAAATTAGGTTTTAGAATGAAGTCATCAAGGCTGGGGAACTACTTACATGTTTAGAGATAAGTAAAAAGGCACATGGAAAGAAGAGGCTCATTACTGTGCTGAGGTTTTTTAGTGTGATGTAGCCTCACTTGTCTACGTCTGTTGTTTTTTTTTTAATTTTTTAATTAAATCATAGCTATGTACATTAATGCAATCATGGGGTACAATGTGCTGCTTTCATATACAATCTGAAATATTTTCGTCAAACTGGTTAACATAGCCTTCATGGCGTTTTCTTAGTTATGGTGTTAAGACCTTTATATTCTGCATTTAGTAAGTTTCACCCGTACCCTTCTAAGATACGTCTGTTTTTATTTCCTCTGTTTTTGGTGTCATATCCAAGAAGTCATTGCCAAACCAGAGGAAAGAAGCTTTTACCCTATGTTTCGTTTTAGAAATTTTACAATTTCAAGTTTTTAATTCTCTTTTAAGTCTTTAATTCACTTTGAGTTGGTTTTTGTATGTGATTTAAGATTGGAGCCCAGTTTCATTTTTTTAGTATGTAGATAGCCAGTTTTTCCAATGCCATTTGTTGAAACCATTATCGTTTTCTCATGGTGTATTCTTAGAATTTTTTTCAAAAATCAGTTGACTATGTGTGGGTCAATATTTTGGGGCTTTCTGTTCTATTCCATTAGTCAGACTTTTGCATAACAAAGAAAATAACCAGAATAAAAAGGCAATTGATGGAATTTTCAAACCAAATATCTGATAGGGGTTAATTTCTAAAATGTTTAAAGAACCCTTAAAACTCAATAGCCAAAAAAAACCCCCAAAAAACCCTCAAATAACTCAATTAAAATACGGCCAAAGGACTTAAACAGACATTTCTCCAAAGGAGAAGTTTGTTTTTCCAAACATTTCTCCAGTGACAGATATTTCTCCAAAGAAGACAAAACAAGTTCAGAAGGACAAATGAACATAGCCTGATTTTAACGAGATGAGGTATCACTAATGCTCAGACTCACAGAGGCAGAGAATGCAGCAGTGGTTTTCAATTAGTTTGTATAGGTCAAAACTAAAAACTAAAGAAAGATAATTGCACAGTTTTATAACAAAAAATTAGTATTTTTCACAGAAAAACATATAAGTAACCAAAAAGAGAAGAAAGTAGGCCCATGGCAAACATTTGAAACTATTAAAAATACAAAAATATTAATTTGGAGAAAAGTGAGTTAATGAATATGTTTAGAAATGGTTGGATAAAATTTACTAGATAAGCTGATCCAGAAAAAAAAAGTCCCAAGTTTGGCTTCTGATTGGATAAATAACTTCATATATACCAAGGGAAATAACTTAATAATACAAAATATATTTAACCCAATTGTGGACAAATAAATTTAGCCAATTTGGAAGAAACTGATGATTTTCCATAAAAATATAAATTTATCCTTATCGAGCACAGAAAAAAAATGAAAAAAAAAATACTTAAAATGCTAATAAGGCGAAATGAAATTGAGAAAAATTTTCAAATGCAAGCCATTATGTAGATGAATTTTCCTCACATCTTCTAGAAGCAGATAATTATGAAGTTATTTGAATCATTTGAGAGTTAGAGAAAGGAATTTTGCAGGAACCATTATAATATCGATTCCAAAATCTAAAACCTCCCCCACCATATCAGAATATATTTTAGATGAATTAAACATTTAAATTAACATAGAAACAAATTTTTTAAATAGTGTATTGATTTTTTTAATCTTAGGATGGGAAATTCATTATTAATCTTTTATAAATTAGACATATATATGTACATACACTTCCCAAGAAGTGTCTATATTTATATTTTACACAAAACTAGACAGGTATATTTGATAACATAAAATTAAAATGGTTTTAGGCAAATAAAAATAAGGAGACAAAACAAAGTAAAAAATATTAGCAAAAAAGGAGAGAAAATGACCTTGGTACACATAACATAGGGTGACTTCATTTATTATTTAAAAAATATAAATCAGGCCAGGCGTGGTGGCTCACGTCTGTAATCCCAACACTCTGGGAGGCTGAGGAGGGTGGATTGTCTGAGCTCAGGAGTTCGAAACCAGAGCAAGAGTGAGACCTGGTCTCTAAAAATAACCAGGTGTTGTGGGCGCCTGTAGTCCCAGCTACTCGGGAGGCTGAAGCAAAAGGATTGCTGTGAGCTGTGATGCCACAGCACTCTACCAGGGGTGACGAAATGAGACTCTGTCTCCAAAAATAAAATAAAATAAAATAAAATAAAATAAAATAAAATAAAAATATTTTACAATCTAATAGAAAACATTAAATTAAGATGGTTACAGAATAACATGTGATTTTAATTGATTTAAAAATGTGTTCAGTGTTACATCAAACACACAGCAGGTATGATCACACCTTAAACTTTCCCTGCATGTTGACAAAAATCTATGGACAGGGGCGGCACCTGTGGCTGAAAGGAATAGGGCGCCGGCCCCATATGCTGGAGGTGGCGAGTTCAAACCCAGCTCAGACCCGGCCAAAAACTTCAAAAAAAAAAAAAAAATCTATGGACAAAAAGATGGGAATAATTTTAAGGATCTCTTTAATATTACAAGGAATAAAATATACTGGCCAGTAGGCCAAGGAAGAGGAGAGAAATGCCTTTGTCTACATTCTTGATGAAGATATTTGAAGATATTATTACGTCTCATGACTAACATTAGTCTCCTTTACCAAGTTCAGTATATTTTAGAGTTTTTTCCTTACACACTTTTGCTTTTTTCTTATCCTTTGGAAGCCACGGTTATACTATTCAGGGTGTTGCTCTTGTTATTGTGAGTTGCATTCTGAATGCTGTTTTTAATTGTTTATAATGGATCTAAGAAATCAGGCAAGTTAGTTGTAATTAACGACAGTTATTTCTTGTTTTTATTACACATGCATTTGTATCTATTGGAATTGCTTACGGAGATAGTAAGATAGTTAATAATAGTGGAGAAAGAAGTGATACCGCTTTGTTCCTTGGGCAGGGCGAGTGGGGTTTGCTGTGGTCACAGAGCACTGGAGACTGTGTAGTTCAAGGGTACATTTATTTCTCAGAGTTTTTGAGACTGGTAAGTTCAAAATCAAGGTGCTGGTAGGTCTGGGAACACTGTGTCTTCTATCAGAGGGAAATGAAAGGGGGGAAAGCCAGCAAGCAGGAGGGTTCCAAAGCCATTCGTGAGGAGGAAGTCTTCACTGGCCTCTTTCCCTCTTAAAGGCTCTGCTTCTTCTTCTTCTTCTTCTTTTTTTTTTTTTGAGGCAGAGCCTCAAGCTGTTGCCCTTGGTAGAGTGCCCTAGCATCTCAGCTCACAGCAACCTCCAACTCCTGGGCTTAAGCGAGTCTCTTGCCTCAGGCTCCCAAGTAGCTAGAACTAGAGGCACCCGCCACAACGCCCAGCTATTTTGTGTGTGTGTGTGTGTGTGTGGTTGTAGTTGTCATTGTTATTTAGCAGGCCTGGGGTGGACTCAAACCTGCCAGCTCTGGGGTACATGGCTGGTGCCTTGGCTGCTTGAGCTACAGGTGCCAGGCCATGGCTCCACTTCTTAATACCCTGAATTTTGGAGGGGACACATTCAAACTGTAGCACCTGCTATTTCTTTATTAAATACAATGATTATTTTACATAACCAGTTTTTTTTTTTAGGTTGACAAGATTCTCCACCTGTATATAACAATTTTCATAGATCATGTCAAAAGCTTTTAACCTCACTTGGTTCCCCATCTTCTCCTCCAAATGTTAATGTGATGAATTACACAAACGATTCACTAATGCATGAGGGTAAATCAGGTTTGGTTACCAGGTATTCATGTATTTTTGGATTTCACTTTCTAACATTTAATTTTAAAATTTCATTTTCATAAGGGACAGCTTTCTCTGGAATTTTCATATTTAGAGTTCACATCAGAATCTTTTTCCACTTGTGGGATAAATGTGGAAATATTTTCATTTTGTGCTATTTCCTTGAACAAACTATTGACTTTTTTTTTTTTTTTTTTTTTTTTTTGTAGAGACAGAGTCTCACTTTTATCACCCTCGGTAGAGTGCCGTGGAGTCACACTGCTCACAGCAACCTCCAACTCCTGGGCTTAGATGATTTTCTCGCCTCAGCCTCCCGAGTAGCTGGGACTACAGGCGCCCGCCACAATGCCTGGCTATTTTTCTGTTTTGCAGTTCGGCCAAGGCTGGGTTTGAACCCGCCACCTTTGGCATATGGGGCCAGCGCCCTACTCACTGAGCCACAGGTGCCGCCCTTGACTTTTTTTTTTTTCCAGATTTAGTAGGAGTAACTTTTAATACTGTCTTGGTTTATTTGTACATGGCTGGTATTTTTCAGAATGCCTTTTATGATTTTTGATCAATTGAAGTTTTCTAATTCATGAAGTTGTACTTCCCAAGAAGTGCATGTATTTTACTATGTTTTTGGATTTAACAAACTCATATTGTACATGTTTCTAGAATCTTTACATTCTGAATATATATTTCAGCCTTCTTTTATATTACTTATTTTGTCCCTTCACCCTTTGTCCTTTATTCCTTTTTCTCAGGTAGTTTCGGAATAATTTTGCATGGTTCTCAAGTAATTTTTGTTTCCTAATACAATTATTTTATTTTATGTTTTGTTTCCTAGTAAATGATTCTGAAGCTAAATTTTTCCTCTGATTACTAGGTTGGTCAAATCACACAGTTTTTGATCTATAGTGATATTCTGTCATGCAGCCATCAATAATTCTTAATTTTGCATTGTTTATTCATTCAAGGAGTTATTTGAATGTATGCTTTTTCACATGTAAGCAGATCATCTATTTGAATGTTTATTTTCCTTTTCCTTTACTATTGACTCATAGTACAGATGATGGCTTCAAGAATTTTTTAATTTGGGGAGCATTTGCTTTGTGGATTACTACTTGATCAAATTCTGCAAATGTTCAATGCATATTTGAAAATAATGTATATTCTTCCTATCAATTATAGGGTGATACATGTACATCTACATAGATATATTCTATATGATCATGCTTAGCATTTTTGTCATCTGGAAACTGTATCCTGACCTTTGTTTTACTAAGTCCTCTGGTGTCTTTGGAGAGTTAAAATGTCACACTGTGATTCAATTTCTCATTAAATTTTTATGAGTTTTTTTCTGTACTTAATATAATGCATTTTGCAGAATTTTTATAATTTGAGTTCTATCCCCTAAATGTTCCATGAACTGGGAAACTTATAATAGGCGAACACCTTCCTTCCTCTATGCTCATGAAGAAGTAACAGGTGAAACTAGGTGACTTCTAAGGGTCCTTCCAAATCTAACATTCAGCAATTTTAATTTGCTGAGTTTTTAAAGCACCCTTGAGGACCAATTTTTCACAATCATTTTTTTTTTCTGTTATTGTATAAATTGAGAGGAAGGATCAAATCTAAGGACAGAAATGCTAGTTTAGTGGAAAGGCTCTTCCCCATCTGAACTGAACTTAAACCTGAGCACAGAAGGAAAGCTTGTAGACCTGGCATCTTGTCTCTGGGAGACTGAGATCAAATCTCAAGAAATGCTTGTCATTAGAATAGTGATTAGTCTTGTCCCCTAAAGTTAGTAGAATTGGATTTTTCACCTTACCAATATGTTATTAATCTCTTTTATAGCATGACCATCTTCAGAATATAATTTTAAATGATTGCATGGCATGACACGTTTTACATTAAGCATGTATGACTATACTCCTGTTAAACAATGTTCACTGTCACACATTTACATTCTTGCAAATCTTGGCTACACTAACCTAATTAAATTTGTTATCTTCCATGATTTTTTCCCAAGTAAAGTTGGAAAGGTTTAAAATTTTCAAAAATCATTAGCTATTATCCTATAGCAATCTATTTTTATGCCAATCATAGTCCTTTATTTAATTGTATTGACCGGAGCAACCCAATAAGCACTTCATGGATAAAGATCTTTTTATCAGAGTATTTAGTAATTCCTAAAGTTGTCTTGTGGGACTGATTTAATTGCTTCAAATAGAAAAATCTAAGCAACGCCATGACCTTCTCATGTATTCATTTGCTAGAAGCATGAAGTTTAATCTTTAATCTCTATCTTCAAAAACACAGAATCAACATAAATGGACTATGTTTTCCTTTATTTGACATGTTGCACCATTTGTATGTAGTTGCAACTAAACAGTATGAATACTTCAGAAATTACATTTAACACCTCATGTGATATATTTCAACAGCTAGAATACTCTGTAAAAAAATGTGAAGACGTATCTGCCAGTAAAAGAAAAGAATATCAGAAAATGAATAATTTAAAATTTTACTTGTTGTGTTACCAAGAGATTATGTTTCATTAACTCATTTGCTTCATCCCTGTAATGATATGATTATCTCTGTTATTTCGATCAGCAGTTTTGAGAGTAACATACACATTCTGGACTGAAACAAGTATGATATACCAATCAAACTATCTACAAGTTGAATTGTTAGGGTCAATCTGATTATCTCAGGAATTCAACTATTAATAAGAGAAATATGTTTATTGTAACTAATCATTTTAAAATAAAAGCTACAAGTATCTCAAGAATGAAAGAAAAAGTATTCAATGTACTCAGCCCTACTAGGAAACTAATTTATAGCTTTCATATGAAGGCTATAACCCAACTATAGCACAAGAATATGGGGAAAGGGGCAAGGGGGTAAGGGAGGGGGGAGGATGGGTGGAGGGAGGGTAATTGGTGGGACCACATCTAAGGTGCATCTTAGAAGGGTACAGGTGAAACTTACTGAATGTAGAATATAAATGTCTTAACACAATAACTAAGAAAATGCCATGAAGGCTATGTTAACCAATTTGATGAAAATATTTCAGATTGTATATGAAACCAGTATATTGTACCCCATGATCGCATTAATGTACACAGCTATGATTTAATTAAAAATAAAATAAAATAAAATAAAAAAGCTGCAGCAATCAGAATGAGACCTAGTCTTTAATAACAAAGGATAGATTGGATGTCAATAGAAGCTCCATGAGAATATAATTTATTCTCCAGAAAATTCTACTTTGATAATTCCAAGTAGAATATTTTACATATCACTTAAGAGATTCAATAATTTTTTGCTAAATGGGATATATCCTGGAGGAATACACTTCATACATTGAATATCACATGAGCTTCTCATATTTTATGGGTACGTTTCAAAGCCCACAGAGATGTCATTAACAAGCTCTGTGGTTTGTCAACAGCAGCAGCAACAGCAGAACTGCCTTCAGGCCCTGAAGTCCTGTTAAGTGAAGCCAACTCAGCAGGAGTTTTCAGAAGGAAACGTGACCAATCAGTGGTTGGCCTTTCTTTTCCTCTTCATCCTACTTTTAGAACCTGTGGCTCCGGTGGCGCCTGTGGCTCATCAAGTAGGGCGCCGGCCCCATATACCAAAGGTGGCAGGTTCAAACCCAGCCTTGGCGAACTGCAAAAACAGAAAAATAGCCAGGCGTGTGGTGGGCGCCTGTGGGCCCAGCTACTTGGGAGGCTAAGGCAAGAGAATCGCCTAAGCCCAGGAGTTGGAGGTTGCTGTGAGCTGTGACGCTACAGCACTCTACGGAGGGTGATAAAGTGAGACTCTGTGTCTACAAAAACAAAACAAAACAAAAACCCTGTGGCTCAAAGGAGTAGGGTGCTGGCCCCATATGCTGGAGGTGGCTGGTTCAAACCCAGCCCTGGCCCAAAACTGCAAAAAACAAAAACAAACAAAGGAAAACACTAGCCTCCTGGGTGGTGCCTGTGGCTCAAAGAAATAGGGTGCTGGCCCCATATGCTGCAGGTGGAGGGTTCAAATCCAGCCCTGGCCAAAAAAATAATAATAATAAATAAAACAAAATAAAATTTTTACTCTGCAGTCCTAATTTTAGTTCTCAAGCTCTTTTCTTGCTCTCTTTCTCTCTTTTTTTCAATACAGTCTCACTCTGTCACCCTTGGTAGAGTGCTGTGGCATCACAGCTCACAGCAACTTCCAACTCTTGGGCTCAAGTGATTCTCTTGCCTTAGGCTCCTGAGTAGCTGGGACTACAGGAGCCACCACAATTCCTAGCTACTTTTAGAGACGGGGTCTCAGTCTTGCTCAGGCTGGTCTCCAGCGCTCAGGCAATTTGCCCACCTCGGACTCCCATCAAAGCCTTTCCTGTAATGAACTCACTGCAAATTGACTTAAATCCCTACTGCTTTACTAAAAACTGTATCCTGGATTTCTCGTTGTTTCTGATATCCACAAACTATCTTTCTGCAATACTTCATGCATCCTCGGCTCACATAAACCCAGGACATTGTTTCTTCTCTGCTCTTACTGAACTAATTGCCCGCCCTCTCTTCCGGCCTTTATTTTTTTTTTAACCTGTTCCTAGATGCTGATATTTCCCGGATGTCTGACACAGACTCTATCACTTTCCTTCCATCCATTTCTTACTGGGTCTTCCTTCACTGTTACTCTCTCTCCACCTGAATAACAAAGGTGTGCCTAGACAGCCTCTCTCCAACTAAGATCGTTGTGTTCCACTTCAAACTTCTTCCTCAACAGTTTTCTCAAATTGTTAAACTATATTTTGAGGAGTTTTAAACTTACGGAAATAATTGAGCAGGATGATCAAAGGCTTTCACGTGCTTCCTCCTCAATTTCCCCCTGTTAACAGCTTTCCTTGGTGTAGTGTATGTGTTAACGACAGATGAGCTAATATTGATGCTTTTCTTTTCTGTTTGCAATTATTTTTTTGGCCGAAACTGGGTTTGAACCCGCCATCTCCAGCACATGGGGCTGGCGCCCTACTCCTTTGAGCCACAGGTGATGCATTTTTATTAACTAAAGGCGACAGTCTACATTAGAATTCCTGCGTTGTCCATCCTGTGGGCTTTGACAAATGTATAACAGTATGTATCCACTCCAGTAGGGTACAGGATAGTTCTACACCCACAAAAGGCCCTGCCCTCCCCCCCAAGCCCTGGAAACCGCTGATCTCTTTACCGGCTGCATAGTTTCCCCTTTTCTGCCTGTCACACACTCGGAATCATATAGTCTGTGCCCTTTTCTGGTCAACTTCTTTCTTTTACGAAAATGCATTTAAGGTTCCGTTAACCACTGAGTAAAATGGAGAAATCATTTTTCTTTCCTGCAGAATAACATTTTGCTGTCTGTATTTAACACATGTATTCATCCGCTCACTCATTCAAGGTTTTAGCAATTATGAAATATAGCTTCTATAAACATTGGTGTGCAGGTTTTTGGGTGAACATTAGTGTTCAACTCATTTAGGTAAAAACCAAGGCTCTGTGAGAAATTGCCACACTGTCTTCCAAAGTGTGGGTACCATTTCACATCTTCATCAGCAACAAATGGGAGCAGCTTTGGCTCCACATCTCAATGGCATTTCGTGTTATCAGCGTTTTGCAATTCAACAATTGCAATAGGAGTGTAGTGGTATCTTGTTGTTTTAATTTGCAATTCCCAAATCACTTGTGCCATCAAGTATCTCTTCACATACTAAGAGGCATTTGTGTCTTTCCTTTGGTCAGGTGTCTGTTCAGATCTTTTGCCCATCTTTTAATTGTGTTATGTATTGATTGTTGAGTTTTAATAATTCTCTGCATATTTTGGACAGTATTCCTTTACTCGGATCACATACGTGTTTTGTAGATAGTAAGTTCTTCCATTCTCTGGCTTGTCTTTTCCTTGTCTTAACAGCATCTTCAGCAGAGCAGTTTTTACATTTCAATGAAGTTCAACTTGACCACTTTTTCCCTTTTCATTTGGCCAGGCTTTTGGTGTTGTATCTAAGAAGTAATTGCCAAACCCAAGTTACATATGTTTTCCCCTTCTAGGAGTTTGATAGTTTTGCATTTTACGTTTGAGTCTATGATTTATTTTGAGTGCGTCTTTGTGAACGATTTAATCTCTGCATCTAGATTTACTTGTTTCGCATGTGAATGTCCAGTTCCTGTATCATTTATCGAAAAGACTCCTTTGCACATTCGTACTTGTTTGTCAAAGATCTGTTGACTCGACTCGTGTGGCCCTTGCTGTAAGTTCTGTTCCGTTATCTGGTTGCTGGTCCTTTACCAGTACCACAGTGTATTTTTACTGTGACCCCAGAGTACGTCTTGAAATCTGTTCGTGTCAGCCTTCTGACTTTGTTACTCTGTGATATCCTGTGTCATTTCCATTTCAATATGTATTCAAACCACACCAAAGTGCATTCTGTTCGTCTTCACAGTCCTGTCTTGCGATCACCGTGTTGCAAACTCAGTCACGTGTTCCTCTGAAATTTCTCTGAAACCTTCTCTTGCAAGCCTCATCCCTGCCCCGTCCTCATTCGATCACTTACCTTTCACTTGCAATAAAGCGTCTTTCCCCTGGGTGCCATCCTTCTCTTACCTTGGTAGTTCCCCTCATCTCGCTTTCAAAGTTGTTATTTTTTAAAAGGTGAGGTAACATTTACCTTGATTGGCAACACTTAATAATATTCAGCAAATATTTAATATTGGTGAGTTTTAATGAGTACAGATTCCATGTAGCTAAGATCCTAATTAAAATTGGAATATTTTAAATTCTCCAGAAAATCCTCCAATCCTCCATTTTGCCCAATCTGCATCCCTCAAAACAATTCACTACTGCGATTCATATAATAACAGGTTAGTTTGGCTTTTCTTGAACTTTGTGTAAATGAATCCATAGAGTATGTGCTCCTGTGTCCGGCCTTTGTGTTCAGCGTAATGTCTTTGAGATTCATCCAAGTCGTCCTGTTTAAAAGTAGGTTATGAATTTTTATTGCTGAATAGTATTTAATTACAAGCACACATCGCAATCTGTTTATCTACTTAGCTATTCATGGACATTTGGTCTGTACACAATTTTTGGCTATAATGAAGCTTATTGCTGGAGCATTCTTATGCAATTCCTTTTTTAAAATTATTTTATAGTCCTCTTGGGTAAATATCCAAGAGTGGAGTTCCTGGGCCGTAGGGTAGATTTATTTGCTTAACATTGTGAACACTGCTGAACACTTTTCTAAAGTGAGGGCAGAGTTACCCTCCAAGAGAAGCGTTGGAGTGCACCCGTCACTCCACACCTGCCAACTGTTCATGCTCCTTTTAGTTTTTGACATCTGGTGGGTGTTTAATGGCATCTCATTAAACTGTCAGAAAGATAATTTAAAAATTAAATGACTTTGTACCATCTCCTCTTTCAACACCTCCAGTGACTTGGAATCTCCCTGCTGTTTCACAAAGCAAGTCCTCACTTCTCGACATCGCCCAGGGCCTTGCACAGGCCCCCAGAACACAGTGCCCACAGTTTTCATCTCATCTTTGCTCATTTCCCCACTTCTACTTTTATTCTGTCCCTAATGCAGAGATAAAGATTTCCCTGGACCTTTCCCATCTCCGTGCTTTCATGCTTGCTCTCTTCCCCCCACAAAAGGCTCTCCTTTCTACTCCCTGGATAACAATTTGTGTTTGATGAGCTCAGGCGCCCCTTTCTCTGGAACTTTTCTCCGTTCCTCTATGCAATCCTGGAAACTCCCTCTCTACACTCCCTTCTTCATGCTCCCAGGATGAAGTCTGACAATGAAGTTCACCAACTCATCCTAGAGAACATGCTGCATACCTCATTAAAGAATATCATGATGGTCACATTCAAAACACTCCCCTCAGGAAGTCATGCACCAATGTCAGCACCTAGTTTACCCCCAAAGCAATTTTGGAACTCTGTTTCTTGAACGGCCATCAGAGCTGTCATTGTATTACCCTTGATGTCCTGAATGTCTTCAAAATGTCTTCCCTTCAATATTTCCTTTATATTCAGGTAAAGAAAAAAGTCATTGGGAGCCAGATCAAGTGAGTAGGGAAGGTGTTCCAATACAATTATATGTTTACTGTAAAAACTCCCTCAAGAGACAGTGCCTTGTGACCTGGTGCATTGTTGTGATGCAAGGGCCATGAGTTGTTGACCAAGATTTTCAGTTAAGATTTTGCTGTTTCCCTAATGATGTTTACTTGATCTGCTATGTTTATCATAGTCAGCTGATTATTTAACACACAATTCAATGAATTTTTGCAATGTTACTACTGACCTCTCTTCATCAGTGACACTTTACCTCCACTCAGAAAAATAATGTTTAATCCATTTGTTCACTGTCCTTTTCTTCATGGCATTGTCCTCATAAACTTGGACTAAGATGTTCCTGCTTTTACTTCCACTCTTGCCAGGTTTAACTAGAAATTTAACATTTGTTCATTGCTCTAATTCAAGCTCTGACATTCTTGCAATGGCACACAAAAACAATAATGAATGCCACCCATCAAGATACTGCCACACGTCCACACAAACACAGGTTTGAGACTCTGATGGACCAAAGTTCGGACACCTTACTGAGCTGTTCGTACAGTGCTGTTAACGTAAGCACATTGGGGCAAGTTCATGATCTTAATTGTCAGACACTGTAATGTATATTATACCCATGTTTCTATTGTAGTCTTCATACTTTATTTTAGCTATTTTTTCCTGTCAATATCTTTAGCACATGACTACAGGTCTATAAGAAAAGAGTATATGAATAACTTAACATTGCATCCTAAGCTCCAGAAGAGTAACTATTTATTAAATGAAACCTGTTTATTAAATGAAAGACTGGGAAATCATGCTTGCCATCTTCTTTAGTCTTCATTACGAGAAGGGCGTCTCTGACTTTCACAAAGAATGGAGAATAAAACATTTTTCTTTACAGGAATAATTTTTGACTTTTTATTCTCCATCAATTCCCCCAAAATCCCTTCTCCAAGTAATTCTAATTTTTAATTACACTCTATGTCTTTGCCATAAGTTCAGTCCAAAATAGACATTGCCTCACTGACAGTGGTGTTTATTTATGGAAGCATGACTTTAGGTATTTTGATTTGGTCACTTGATAAAGAGAATTGGTGATCATTTATATTTTTAAGACCTTAGACTCTTTTGTATATTACACATATTCAGCTAGATACTTATGAAAGTGTTGGTTTCAGGAAATTTACAATATTGAATGAACCAACTTCCTAATATTTCTTGAAAGTTTTAATGAAGCTAGTTTTCCTAATAAAATGTCACAGAAACTCCATTTATTTTAACCTACACGAATGCCCATGAGTAAAGAACAAATAAAATGAATGTAAGGATAAATAAATAATCCTTAAAGATCCATAAATAATAAATGAATAAATACATGGGTGGAGCTGTATGAACCTGACAACCCAGTACTCACAGATTCCTCCAGCTGCCTAAACCTACTACTTTTTCCTTACTGGTATGATGTGCCTCCAAAACAGAATGGTCAGAATTACAGAAGCAAACTTTTCACATACAGTGACAAGAGTCTTCACCGGTGAGATCTGAGGGTCCGAAGAAGAAAATCTGGGAAGGTGCTCCTGCCTTTGAAGAAAGAGCTGTGTGAGCAGATGTCTGCCATCTGCTCCAGCTGGAAACGCTGCTGGCCCTCTGAGAATGTGGCTGGTCCCTGGGAGCCACTTTACAATCACGAACGAGAAGAAAACAGTCAACGCCCTCTGTGCATCCAGCCCTCAGTCCGCGCCTAGGAGCCTCTAACTGGAGATTTATAAGACGTGCTTTGGCTCTGATTCACGGTTGACTATAACTCGACTCAAGCTGGAACAGACAGATTCTCCATCACAGAAATGAGGATGTGGCATTGAGAAGTCCCTGCCAGTCTAGGCTGGACCCCAAAATGGAGCTAAAAATGCAAAGTTTGATGTCGAAGATGCCAGTTCTGTAAAAGTAGGATGAAAGAGAGAGAGAGAGAGAGAGAGAGAGAGAGAACATAAGCACTCCTTACCCGGTTTTAATTTTGCTGTAGTATTTGTTTGTTTCTAATAACATATATATTATTCAACATTATGTTTACGGCTTATTATTGGTCATCTACAAATGGAAACTTAGTTTTGTGTTTGTGAGGATTTTTATTCCCATTGATACATACAAAGTGCCGAGAATAGTGCCCAGTACACGATTGGAAGGTATCCAGTACATAATTTTTTAATACATGAATAAGTATTAGTTTCAAATTGGATTTATTTCAAAACAAAAGATTTATGCCGTAGGTATTATTCACTTCTCATATACAGTCTAAAAGATTCAAAACCATTGGGTTTAAAAAGTTACAATAAAGGAAAGAATTCTGATCGGAAACAAAATGAAGGGAGATGATAAATTTTAAAACGATTTCAAAAGCAAAGATTAGCAAGTCAACTAAAGTTTAAGATGGGCTATTCCAATTTGATAACAAATGAGAAAACAAGTGAAAAATGGTAAGTAAAACATATGTATAAAGTAAAATCACAGAAGCTTTTACATATTAAATTGCTCTCTCTATCCATGAGTTACCACTGTGCTCTTAGAAGCATCAAAAACCAAGCCAATACTCACCACTAGTGACTATAACTTTTTTACTCAGCGTGTTATTTAATTAAAAATATGAAATTTGTGAGAGGGTGTATAGAGGTCATATTAGTGGGAACATCAAATGTTTTGACCTTTTTCCTAAAGATGTCTAATTTGTGAGCAAGTCAGTGCTCTTTTTGGAATTAATTAGGGCAAAAACCACCAAAAAAAAAAAAAAAAAAGAAGAAGAAGGTAAATAAATAAGCAAGCAAGTACCACCCCATATTTCTTGACTTGACTAAACGTAGTTTTAATTTTGATGAAGCATAGCCCTCTTTCCTCATTATTTTAAATTCTTCCGGCCAAACTGTTCATATCTCTGAATCTTAACAGGAAGACTATATTTGAGGACCTTAAGTCGCCTTATGTTAAGCCTGCTACTAAATAGCTGTGGAGATTTGTAGGAATCACTCAACCCCACCAGTACCACTGCGTCCTATTTCAGAGACATGTATATGCCTTTGCTTGGGTTCCATGAAGAGAACTGTTCAATGTTGTATTTCTTTTCAGGTTCAATGTCAGGAGAAAATTCTGAGGAAGCAGATGTTCTTGCCAGTGAGAGTAGGAAAGTTATTTTTGTGAAGCCCTTTCACAGCTTATGAAACTGAGGTTTACGAAGCTCAAGTGGCTCAGGCAAATTCACAACACACCAGAGGTCACCCGTGAACTTGCCATACATGGGGGAAATGGGGAACTGTAGCTAAATGTACCTTGATCAAAATTTACAACATACTGTCTATATGCTGGCCATCTCTTTGTAAAATTCTGTACTGAATACTTCGTGAATGAAGGTACATTTGGGGCGACCTTTGCGGCGGCTCTGGTGACGACTCAGGGCCACATGCCTTGTTTTGCCTCCGCAGTGAGCCTCTCCGTACCTACGACTACTTTATGTAGTTTGCAGACGTCAGTATTGTGCACACACTTCCCCCAAACAGAAAGTCAGTCACTTGAAGGCAGAGACTGTCCTGTGTTCTCTGCTTTCTACTGTTCACAGTGCACAGTCAGTGGCCAGCAGATAAGAGGGATTAATGAAAACAGAAATAAAACCAACCTCCTTTAACCTGCACCTGTCATTTCATCGTGACTTGTCTCTCACTGCTGTTCACAGCCCTGCCCGACACCATCCGACTCTCAGCCACACCACAGTCTCCGGAGCTTCAGTGACACTGTGGCCTCATCTCTGCCATCTCCGTGGCAATTTCCACAGTTCACTGCACCTTCTTTTATGCCTCTGTCATCCTTTGAATTTTGATAATGCAGCTGAAAAGCGTTCTGTACCTTAACACATGCCGTTTCTTCTTCCTAGACAGTTTCTCAACACTTGCTTACTTTCCAAACCTTATTCTTCTTTTAAACGTCTCTGAAGCCCCCAAGTTTCTCTAGATGACAATTCTTAGTCCTTCTCTTGTGTTCCAATTACTCACTGCAGAAGGAATGATTATTTTTCTTATTAGCGTCTGCCTCTATGAATAATTTCTGGAATATAAACTGCATGAGGGCAGGAAGCCCTTTATTAATTGTCCATCTTTGACGCCTGGGGTCTGGAGCTCAGCTGAGGAACTGAATCTGAGTCTCTTCAATAAAGGAAAACAAATGATGCCATAGGAAAGGATGGGAATCTTCAGATAGTTTCATTTTTAAGCGACGCTCCGTAAGAACCCGGTTTAAGACATAAGCCAGCAAGGAACTTCAGTTAATATGAAATATGGTCAGCCTCAAGTGGGCAGTAACAACGGCCAAAGCACCCATAAGCTAGGGCACAGAATAATCAGAAAACCTTAAGGCAGACAGCTCTCCTTATCAGCCTTGGGCTCTTTCTATCTTGTGTGAAAAGCTCTAATATTACTAACAAAAATTCTCTTGGACTCATCTTCTGTTGACACAAGAAATGTGACAGAATAGTTTAATTAAAAAGAAAATCTTCAAAAGGGCATCTAATTAATAAAGATCGGCAAAATGTATCTATGAAAGCGTGGATGGAATTTCTTAACTTTGTAATAGCAGGAGCTTATTAATTAATCAGAGCAGAGATCCTTCCTACAGGCAACTTTGATTCCAAAGGGCGCCTTTCTTGGGAGTAACTGGCATTGTGTGCAAGACAGTATCAAGGGGTACCTGGAGAAAGCTGAAACTTGTGTTCCATCTGTTGGACTAACCGAGGATTGGAAATTACTGACTGGTGTGGTAAAATGAGTTGTCTCTTATACAACTGGTGGGAAATAAAGTAATAATCTTTAGGAAAGTTTTCACATTTATTATTGAATTCTTAAAAATTTTATCACCTTCTGGGTGGCGCCTGTGGCTCAAAGGAGTAGGGTGCTGGCCCCATATGCCAGAGGTGTTGGGTTCAAACCCAGCTCCTGCCAAAAACTGCAAAAAAAAAAAATTATCACCTTCTGCGGTAATAATTGCATTTGTAGGAGTCCACCAAATATAATTACAGCAGCAGCAGTAATCACAAAATATGTATTACACTCAAAAATATTTACTAACAGTATCTTTTATAACTGAAACCAGGTGGAATAAACTTATATAGTCGACAGCATGAACAATACTTATGCTTTAGGTAACAGGCAGGGACATTGTCTCACTGTGCAATGATAATGAACAATGAAATTTATGATTTTTTTTTTGAGACAGAGCCTCAAGCTGTCACCCCTGGATAGAGTGCTGTGGCATCACAGCTCACAGCAACCTCCGATTCCTGGGCTCAAGCGAGTCTCCTGCCTCCGCCTTCCAAGTAGCTGGTACTACAGGTGCCCGCCACAACACCCAGCCATTTTTTGGTTGCAGCCGTGTCATTGTTGTTTGTCGGGCCCGGGCTGGATTCGAACCTGCCAGCTCAGGGGTACGTGGCTGGCGCCTTAGCCCATTGAGCCACAGGCGCCGAGCTGAAATTTATGATTTTATGAGATGCTTAACCAATGGGATTTTATGCAGCAACTGAAGGTGTTTCCAAAGATCTTAAATGAGCATGAGACACGTGAAAAAATGAAAAACATTAACAATCATAAACAACAGCAACTACAAAGAAATCTTAAATACTGTGTGATGCTAAATTTATCAAAATTAACATGAAGAAAAAAACTAAGAAAACAATAAAGATACTGTTAAAGGTGTGGATGATGGTAATATAATATTTTTAAATTTCCTATTTTCTATAATTTAGCATTTTTTATAATGAGTATTGTTGCTTAGTGAAAGAGAAAAAAGAGTATCTTTTAATTTATAGAAATATGGTAAGTTTCATAAAAAGCGTGTTGGATAAGGAAGCATTCTGTTGGCTGTTACAATCGTTAACATAAAAATCTCTCTCTGTCTTGGCTCGGCGCCTGTGGCTCAACGAGCTGAGGCACCAGCCACACACACCTGAGCTGGCGGGTTCGAATCCAGCCCGGGCCGCCAAACAATAATGATGGCTGCAACCAAAAAATGGCCGGGCATTGTGGCGGGCACCTGTAGTCCCAGCTACTTGGGAGGCAGAGGCAAGAGACTCGCTTGAGCCCAGGAATTGGAGGTTGCTGTGAGCTGTGATGCCACAGCACTCTACCCAGGGTGACAACTTGAGGCTCTGCCTTAAAAAAAAAAAATCTCTCTCTGTCTCTTCCCATCGCTAGTTTCTGACTGAATCATTAGGAAAAAACAAACAAACACAGGAAAGAGCAACACAGCATTTTCCAACGAGCACGTCTAAAAAACATTCTGGTAAATATTGCAGGTAACTGATGTCACACTGTGAAACACTCTGAATAAGGAAAGGTGAGAAATAAGAGCAAGGGCAGCTTGTAAGAGAAGAGAATTTGTGAATGTGGAACTAAATGAAAGAGGAAGGAAGGAAAAAAGGAAGACAGAAAGGAAGGAGGGGGAAAAAGACAATTACGCTTTGGGATCAAGTATTGGTATGCATGTTATTAAAAAAACCAGGTCATTTGTGTTCCTGACACAAGTGCCCCCCTCCGACTTCCAGGTGTGAGTCAGTAGATTGTATCTTGAAAAACAGCAGGTGGTTGCTTAAAGCATTAAACATTTAAACACTTCTCCAGTCAGGTCAATTTTGTTTTTCAACCATTTATTGTTAAGTTTTATTATCCTGTTTTTTTTTTTTTAAACTGACAACACTTTTGACCATGCTACAGATATATCCTATTAATAAAACGTGTGAAAAGAGAACATGAGCTTTCTTTTAGGAACTCCATGCAATTAAGGTCAATTTTACTTTATCATGATTTATGTAGTTTTTCAACTTGAAAGACATCCTAAAGTTTGAGTCTTATGGTACTACACACAAAACATTTTCCGGTAGCTATAACTTTGTAAAAACAAAAATCACTAGGATTTGAGTCAAAAAAATTTGAGTTCCAATTTAAACCTTGGGAAAACTAGCTGTGGGCCTTTTACATATAGTTTGACTTCTACAAACAAGAAGCTAATCACGTATTGTTAAAATTTCACGATTAAATACAATGAAAAGGCAAATGATTGATGTAACAGTTAATAGTAACATTTAAGAAATTACATAGATCTTTTAAAACTCAATATAACACAAATTTATATATACCTAGAACTATGACTAGCATATGATTATATTTGGCATAAAACATAAAAAGCAAATCCTAGAATAATGAGAAAAAAAAGTCTATAATATTAAAGACCCATAGGATAGCTCATTGTGGTGCAAACTATCCCACGTTGAGTTTTAGGTCAGCAGCACTTATTTTCATTTTTATATGTTATTTTTCAACTTACGTTACTGCAACCCTACAACATGTATCAGCTGAGAACTCCATGCATGAATATTTTGTTTTCCTCTATGACTGCTCTGAACTCCTTATGTGAAGGACCTAAAACCAAATGCCTATTATATTAGATGTAACTATTATTGAAGATCATGCTTAAAAGCAAGGATCACAAAAATTAATATGATTTTTTTTCATTTTGCAATGAAAACACTGAGAATCAGCAGTTAATCCATCCACACACAATCGCACAGCTAATAAAATGGGAAAGCCAGAAATGTATCTAACTTTTCTAGCTCCTATATCAGGGTTCTTTCACTACTACTAGCATTTCTTTTAACTAGTCTAGGTGACATTTTTCCATTCTTGTAATACTTCTCTTAAGAGGATGTTCTCCAAATCTATCCAGGTAAATATATAAAAAGCATAAAGTCTCCATCATTCTTTATGGCTGAATAGTATTCTACGGTAAACATATTCCACTGTTTATTAATCCATTCGTGGGTTGATGGGCACTTGGGTTGATCCCACATCTTGGCAATTGTGAACTGAGCTTCGATAAACATTCTAGTGCAAATGTCCTTATGGTAAAATGATTTTTTTCTTCTGGGTAGATACCTAGTAATGGGATTGTGGAAGGCTTACTTTTAGCTCTTTGAGGATTCTCCATACTTCTTTCCAGAAGGGCTGTATTAGTTGCAGCCTCACCAGCAGTGTAAGAGTGTTCCCGTCT
Source organism: Perodicticus potto (assembly GCA_963574655.1). Classification (NCBI taxonomy): domain Eukaryota; kingdom Metazoa; phylum Chordata; class Mammalia; order Primates; family Lorisidae; genus Perodicticus; species Perodicticus potto. The sequence continues at coordinate 21,328 of CAUYRH010069087.1, forward strand.
CTCCACATCCGCACCAGCGTCTGCCCCTTTGAGACTTTGTGATGTGGGCCATTCTCACTGGGGTTAGGGGATGTCTCAGGGTGATTTTGATTTGCATTTCTCGATGATCAGGGGTGATGAGCATTTTTTCATGGGTTTGTTGGCCATTTGTCTGTCTTCTCAGGAGAAGGTTCCTTTCATGTCTCTTGCCCCATGATAAATGGGATTGTTTGCTCTTTTTTGTTGATTAGTTTGAGTGCTCTGTAGATTCTGGTTATTGGGCCTTATTAGACTCATAACAGGAAACGTCTTCTTCTATTATGAAGGCTGTCTGTGCTTTCATTACATCCTTAGCTGTGCAGAAGCTTTGTAGCTTGATTTTGTCCCGTTTATTTATTTTTTATCTGTGTCTTCCATTTAAAACCTTTATCCAGTGAGAGTCAGTTTTTATAAGTGGTGAGAGGTGTGGGTCCAGTTTCAGTCTTATACATGTGGCTAACAAGTTCTCCAAGCACCATTGATTAAATAGGGGTTCTTTTCCCCACTGTGTGCTTTTGTTTGGTTTATGAAAGATCCGGTGGTGCTATGTGGCTGGTTTCATCTCTTCATTTTCTAATCTATCTCACAGGTCTTTATCTCTATTTTTGCGCCAGCATCATGCTGTCTTTTCTTTTTTTTGCAGTTTTTGTCCAGGGCTGGGTTTGAGCCCACCACCTCTGGCATATGGGACCAGCACCCTACTCCTTTGAGCCACAGGCGCTGCCCTATCGGGCTGTTTTGATCACTATGGTCCTGTAGTATAACATGAAGTCTGGTAAGGTGATGCCTTCAGATTTGTTTATATTAGAATTATACTGGCTATCCAGGGTTTCCTCTGGTTCCACATGAAACGAAGTACTCTTTGTGGAGGTTCTTCAAAGTATGACATTGGAGCTTTAATGAGAATTGCATCAAACCTGTAGTTTGCTTTGCGTAGTGTGGACATTTTAACAATGATGACTCTTCCCAGGCATGAGCGTGTTTTGTTCTGCTGTTTCCTCTCTCTGGGTTTTGTGGTTCTCTGTAGAGCTTCCTCACCTTCTCTGTTAGGGATTTCATTTTCCTTGAAGCTACTGTGAAGGGAATTGTGTCTTTGATTTGATTCTCAGCTTGACTGTTATTGGCGTCTATGAAGGTTGCTGATGTGTGGACATTGATTTTATATCCCAAGACATCACTGCTGTACACTTTTTAAAGTGAATTCAACTCCCTAAACTTTTAACTGCAATGAGTGAGTTAAGCTTTTTCTTTTTATGGAAGAGGTCACATGTTTAGAATATTCTAAATTTAGCATTAATAATAGTATTAAATGCATGCCAATAGAACAACAGTGAAAAACTAAAAAGGACTTTTTTTTTTGGTTGTTGCAGTGTGGCCGGGGCTGGGTTTTACCTCGCCACCCTCGGTATATGGGGCCAGCACCCTACTCACTGAGCCACAGGCACCACCTAAAAGGACTTTTTGTTTCAAAAAATGCATTCAGTGAAACCCTTGTCTTTTTCCTGGTGTATTTACGAAAAGAGTGCCCCCTTGCGATGTCTGAAGTAACAGCAAGGACTACTAATTTGGGGGATGTATTTTTTTTAAGTCTTCTCCCATTAACATTAAATCAACAGTTTATTTTTTGCAAATGAAGCTACCTTAGTTGTAAATTTAAATGTATGTGACAGGAAGTGGAATAAAGTGCTTCATGGGGATTTATTAGAAAGCATTAAGAAACTCCCTGAGCGTCCTAGGACTCAGGCTAAGAGGCTGCACACCCCGCTGGTTGCCCCGTTAACGCCGGTGGGTGGCAGAACGCGTCCTCCGGCAGGGAGCCCTGAGCGCGCGCGGGTTGGTTCCTCCAGGGGAGCCCCGAGCGCGCGCGGGTTGGTTCCTCCAGGGGAGCCCCGAGCGCGCGCGAGTTGGTTTCTGCAGTAGAGCCCCGAGCGCGCGCGGGTTGGTTCCTCCAATAGAGCCCCGAGCGCGCGCGGGTTGGTTCCTCCAGGGGAGCCCTGAGCGCGTGCGGGTCGGTTCCTCCAGCAGGGAGCCCTGAGCGCGCGCGGGTTGGTTCCTCCACTGGGGAGCCCTGAGCGCGCCCTGATTAGGGCCACCTGAGCGCACAGCCCCTCCTCCACCCGTGGCATCCTTGCTCTTCACCCTGAGCCTGAGGACGCAGGGGAGAAGGCCACACGCTCTGCCTGCACCGCCCTCAGTGAGACTCCAGCGCCACCAAAGAGGCTGTGTGCGCCCAGGAGACAGCACCGCGCACGCTGGGGCTGAGAGTGTCGCCACCCTGGGCACTTCGCTCCTGCAGATCTGAATCACTAGAACATCCCACTGTGCCACTAAACCGAGTGAGAAATTCTCAGTGAAGTCAATGGAAGCCTGGAGCTTTTATGTAAAATTACTAATCTTGCCCCCGTTTACACTCAATCAACAATTTATGAGCAATGTACGCAATTATATTTACAGACTACCATTCTTCTCTGTAGGGACAAAGATCATTTATATGTAATAAAACAGTTTCATCTGAAACAACTTGATTTTCCACTTCGAACTGTGAAATAAAAATGCTTTTCTCTCTGTTTACTCAGTTAAAAAAAAATAATATTGAAGACCCGATTATGGTTTGGGTAGAATCAAAGGAATATCAATAAAAGAAGGCAGCAAAAACCATCAGCCTTTCCAGTTGAAGGAAAGAGGTGGACCACCTTTGGGGGGACATTTATAATAAACACTGGGAAGCTGATTGCCTATATCGATGATATTCTGCAAGCTATTCAGATTTCACCATCATTAAAGAATAGATCATGTGCAAGTGAAAATACACACACAAAACGTTCCTTGGGAACATTTTCCCAGACCCAAGTTTCTCAACAGTGGTGGAGGCAAGTGTACCCTTGGAAGACACTGGGCATTGTCTAAAGACATTTTGAGTTGTCACAAATAGGACGGAAATGCTACTGGCATCTGGGGAAAGAGACCATAGTCACTGGTGAACGTCTTGCAATGTACAGAACAGTTCCCAACAACAAGAAGTATCTGGTCCAAATAGGGCTGAGGTGGGAAGTCTCTCTAGACCTTGCACTTTAGATTTCCACCTGCAAGGCTTTCATAGCTAGAGTTTGTGCACCACTTCTCTTAATTCTTCTTTCAAATCACACTGACTCCGGATATTTGTGATAGGAAGAAACTTGCTTACAGACATTACCATTCTTTTCTTACTTAAAAATTCTACCTATTTGTCAAATCTGCTAGGACACTTATTTAAAAAATGTATATCAAGAAAAATTAGTAATGACTATGTTGAGCCCGAGACATTGTCTCTCTGCTCCGATCACATCCCAATCTCCTAGGTTCAGATTCAGATATTAGGATGGAGTCTAGAAATCTACAAGGAAATAAAAATAAGATACTCAGGCAATTAGCACATAGGTGAGTACAGAACACGTTTTGAGAAATACTGCTCCAGATTTCTCTAAAGATGCTTATCAGCAGGAAGATATTATTCCCCTGTCTTTATGCAACATTATTTTACAAATTCAAATGATAACTAAGGGGTCTGCTTAAACTTATTTTTTTCTTTCTCTCTCTGACCAAGCCAACTTTATCCTGAGTAAAGGAATGTGTATAAAATGACAAGGAGATTGAAAATAGATTTTAAAATAGGTGCATTTCATTACACATGAGAAAATAGAATCACTTGCTTTTGTTGTGCATTTTTAATGGTCCAAGTTTATAAGGATTTGGGGCAGAGTGCAGAGTACAAAAGAACTTTGGAAGTCAGAGACCAAGGGATAACTCTGAGTAGCTTCTGAATATTAAGATGATTTTAAGATTATTTTCAATTGTCATTAACTGTTCATATTAAGACACTCACCTAATTCCTCTCATAAATTAGTAAAAAGTCAAATTATAGAACTTAATGGAAAATCTCTAAGGAAGAATTTGCCTTTGTTATTGCATTTTGGGGCTATCAAAATTGTCATTAACATACTCCTACCTGAGATATAACAATTTCATTTACTTAAGCTCAAAACATGAAGCTTAGATGGTATAAATATGCTGAAGATATTTCAAAAAAGCAAACAAATGCAAAACACCAACAAAGCCAAGCTCAGCTTTAGGGAGAAGGGAGTTTCCTACCTAAGTGACCAGAACAATTGATCTGGAGTGCTCTCCCAGCTGAATCAAGCCTTGCAGAGAAACAACAAGAAGTGATTTGGAGATGTGGATTAATCAGCACAATAAATCTGGAAACAACACCATCATAAAGAAAGTTAGCCTTCCAGCATCCTATATAATTTAAGATTCCCTCTGACAAATGTATTAAACTGAGCCAAAGGGCAAATTCCTAGAATACTGATCAACTTGCAGGAAAACTAGTAATAAGTCTGCTCATTTTGCTAACAGAATTATGTATATTAAGAAAAATCTTTCTATATTAAGTACACTCAGAGAGATCAGTTATCGCTAAATGAAAACTGAATGCATTGCAGGCAGTAATTTGGACAATGTAACCTTAAGATTCTAGAACATGTAGTTATCCACCATTATTAACCATAATTCTTTCTGGCTATAAATGAAACTTAAAGTTGGTAGCATGGTCGAAAATACTGTGTTTGGTTTTAGAGTCTGCCTCCCCAAATTATCCTCCACTCATTTAATAGCTCTCTGTTAGCCATACGCAAATACTGAAGTGTCAACCGTCTGGGCTTTGAACAACGAAAGCAATAGCTTTCAATGTTCTGTATTTCACATCGTAGCTTATATTTAATGAATTTTTATGTTGTTGAAGTATTTAATTTTCTTTAATATTTGAAGAATTCTATGTGTGTATGCTTCAGAAAAGAAGTATAATGATTAATCTAATCTGTCAACTTGGCTGGGCCACAGTGCCCAGATGTGTTTGTTCAAACACTATTCTGGGTATTGGTTTCAGATGAGATTAATATTTACAGTGATGTATTTTGAATAACGCAAATTGCCCCCCACTAAGGGGGTGAGCCTTATCCAATCAGTTGAAGGCCTGAATAGAACAAAGGACTGATGCCCCCACCCTAAGCCAAACATGAGGGAATCCTGACATAGGGTTTGTGGGCCTGAACCACTGTGCTGGTCCTGCCCTGGGTCTGCACCCCACTCTACAACAAGCAGGAGGGAATCGTGAGGGCAGGTGTCTGTGGACCTGAACCGCTGTGCTGAACTGCCCTGGGTCTGCACCCCCACTCTATGACAAGCAGGAAGGAATCCAGACAGAAGGTGTCTGTGGACTTGACCACTATGCCGGTCCTGCCCTGGGTCTGCATTCTGCAGCCCACCCCACTGGTTTCCAGCTTCTTATCCTCAGAAACCATGTGGGCTGACTCCTTCAAAGAAATGTCTTTCTCAATATATACTTATCCCATTGGTATTGTTTTTTTGAGGAGCCCTGACTAATACCAGGAGGTTTCAATTTTAAAAATTATATTATCTAAAAATAATAGATTCCTCATGTCTTGTTTTTTTGCTTTAAAAATACTGAAATAAAATACTTACAGAAGGAAACCAGGCAAATATAAATATACAAACCCAGTAGACGTACCTTAACAGATTAAGCAAATTTGTTTAACCTTTATCATTAATTGATTCTGACTCATTACTGCATCTATAGAGATGATTATATGTTTTTTCTGTTTTATTTAGTTGAATTACATTATATGAATTTTTTTTTTTTTACAGGTTATGTCAACTGTGCATTCCTGAGTTAAATCCAACTTAATTATAAGGTATTTTTCTTTCTTTATGTCACTAGATCTGATTTGCTAATATTTTTATTTCAGATTTTAGCTTTTATGTTCATGAGACTAGCTATAACTTCCTATTAAGTTAATGTTCTCCTCAGGTTTTAATATGGATGGAATTAGGATTTACAAGAAAAAAAGCTGGGAAAGTCTTTACTCCTGGCTAATCCCTGGAGGAGTTTTATAGGATTTGCATTATTGTACTATTTTTCTTTAATGCGGTGGAATTCATTGCTGAACACATCAGGCCATGGAATTTTTCTTTGCATGAAGGTATCTTAAAGTTAGCATTTTTTAAATTGCAGATATAATTCCTTTAACAATATAGGGTATTCAGGTTCTCTCTGTCGTCCCGTTTCCACAAGTCCTATTTTTCTAAGATGTTGACAACTCCATCTAAATCGTAAATTCATTGGCATAAACCTGATTATGATCTTCCAATGTCTTTCTATCTGTGAGCTACACAGCATCGCATGTGTCTCTGATTTATATCGTTATTATTTGTTTTTCCTGTTTTCTTCTTTCCCCGGATCATGGTCATGTTGATCAGTCTTTTCAAAGAACTAACACTTATCTTTGTTAAAATGCACATACATGCACACACACGTATTTCATTGAAGTTTGCCAACATTTTGATCATTTCCAACTCTGTGTTTCTTTGACTAGCACTTGCTACTTTTAATAGCTTCTTAAGAAAAATGTTTTCCAAATGTATTCATTCTCTTTCTGTTTTAATATATTCAGCTAAGTTATTTCCAGATATGCTTTGGCTACATTCTGAAACTATGTATATACCGCAGATGCCAAAAAGTCTACACAGTTTAAGAAAGGAAAAGGTATACTAAAATTGTAATACTAGATAGATGCCAGTAAAGTTTGTTTTTGTGAACATTGTATCTTGCGTCTCTAGAAATTGCAGAAGTCAAATGTCACTTGAGTGTTACAATTTACATTTTGTTTTTTGCGGTTTTTGGCTGGGGCTGGTTTTGAACCCACCACCTCTGGCATAAGGGGCTGGTGCCCTACTCCTTTGAGCCACAGGCGCTGCCCACAATTTACAATTTTAATACAGTTTTTTCCCTTCTTAAAGTGTGTTTACATTTTTTGGTACCCTCTGTGTGTGTAATAATTTTGCTCAAATACTTTCTAATGCCCCTCTGTTTTTTTGACCTCCTAAGATTAACTTTCTAAATAAGCATTACTTTAATGTTTTTGATTTATAGCATGAACTTATTACTGTCACATAACATAGAATATATGAATTTAAATCTTTGAAATTAATTGAGGTTACATAATATACTAACTATGATCAATTGTGTAAAGTATATTCTGTGTTTTAGAAAAATATGTTTGTTCTTTAGTTACTTTGTACACTATTGTGTACATATCATTCTGTTAATTACTTTGTTCATATGTGTATGTCTTTATTAAATAAGTTTGCTTACTTTTTGCAAATATATGAAATTTGTAAAAATCTTGCCATTGATTATCAATATTTCTATTTCTTATTTTAGTTTTGTCAATTTGTGCTTTTGTATATTATAAGGCATGTAAAATTAAAATCCTGACATTGTTTATGTAGACTGAGACTCTTACATTATGAAGTGTACCCCTTTCTCTGTAGTAATTTTTTTATATTGATATCCACTTTTCCTGCATTTATAACCAAGTCAACTTCCTTTAATGAATGCCTGCACAGGATCGCTTCTTTTTACGCTTTTCCTCTTATGTGCTTGTGGCTCATCTAGTAGGGCGCCAGCCCCAGATACCAGGGTTGGTGGGTTCAAGCCTGGCCCCCGGCCAAAACTGCAAAAAAAAAAAAAAAAAAATGGTAACATTTCTTGATATGTTTAATGTAACATATGATATATTTGTGTTTAAGTTTTAAATTTCTATTTTTAATTATTTCCTTTCTCGATTTCTTTTGGATTAAGTGACTGTTTTTATCATTCATTCTTTGGAGTTAATAAATTGGTTGTTGGCTTAGCATGGTGGCTCACACCTATAATCCCAGCACTTTGGAAGGCCAAGGCAGGTGGATTACTTGAGGTCATGGGTTGAAGACCAGCCTAAGGGTCAGCCTAAGAGCAAGACCCCATCTCTAAAAATAGCTGCTCATTGTGGCAGGCACCTATAGTCCCAGTTACTTGGGAGGCTGAGACAAAATCACTTAAGCCCAACGGTTTGAAGTTGCTGTGAGCTGTGATTCCACAGTTCTCTACTGAGGGTGACAAAATAATACTCTGTCTCAAAAAAAAAAAATCTTGGTTGTTAAACATTTTCCATTTCAGTATATATTTTTCAGTTATTATTATTATTATTATTATTGTTATTGAGACAGCCTCAAGCTATTGCCCTGGGTAGAGTGTCATGGAGTCACAGCTACCTCCAACTCCTGGGCTTAAGTGATTCTCTTACCTCAGCCTCCTAAGTAGCTGGGACTATAGGTGCCCACTACAATGCCCGGCTATTTTTTGGTTGTAGTTGTCATTGTTTGGCAGGCCCAGACCATATTTGAACACGCCAGCTCTGGTATATGTGGCTGGTGCCTTAGCTGCTTGAGCTATGGGCACCAAGCCATTCTTTAGTTGTTAAAGACTAAAATACATTCAACTTCTACTACTTTGTAGACCTCCATTGCCCAAAGTGGTAAACAATATCTCCATGTGTATTTGCAAATTCAAATTTAGATTCACCAAAATTAAGTTAAATTAAAAATTCAGTGTTCCCGATGCAATAAACACATTCCAGTCACTGGAGAACCCTGGGGTGAGGGACTTCTGTGTGAGAAAGTGCAGACAGAGCATTTCCATCTCATAATTTTCTCTTGGATGGTGCTGTTATAGGCAATGCACGGGGCCTAGACCACTTGAATTCCATTTATGCCATCCTGACTTGTATGCACTTATTTGCATATTTTAATCTTTATATACAAAGTCTGATGATTGAGTTAATGAACATGCCCAAGAAAAAGTGCTACATGGCTCATTGCTGAATATCACTTCAGGTACCTTCAAAGTGCCTCCCTTGGGAATCTATGCGCCGACACCAGCACCTAGTTCACCTTCAAAGTAATTTTGGAACTTCTTTTCTGGAATTCAGAGCTGTTGTTCTTGATGTCTTAAATGTCACCAAAATATTTTCCTTTCATCTTCAGATAAAGAAAAAAGTCATCAGGGGCCAGCTGACTTGAGGAGGGAGGGTGTTACAGTGCAGATTTTTGTTTACTGGCAGACAGTGCCATGTGAGCTGGTGCATTGTCGTGATGCTAGAGCCATGAGTGGTTAGCTAAGATTTTCAGGCACGATTTTCCTGTTTCTCTATCCATGTTTCCTTGTTTTATGGTGCTTCTCACAGTCAGCCAATGGTTTTGACGCACAGATGGACACATTTTTGCAACGTTTTTGTTAGTTTTGCTTGGTATTGGCTGCCCTGAACTCTATTGATCAGTGACACTTTCTGTTCCCTCAGAGGAACATTTAACCGATGTGTACACTGCTGCTTTCTGTAGGACTTTATCCCCATAAATTTGGACTAACATGTCCCTGTTTTCACTTCCAATCTTGCTAATCTTAACAAAAAATTTACGAATGTTTGTTTGTCACTCTAACTTTAGCTCCTGCTTTGTTGTGAGGGCACACAGAACACAGCAACGACAATAATGAGCACCACTTGGCAAGACCCTGCCACGTGTCAACAGGAACACAGTGGTGAGACGCTGACACACTGAGCATGTGAAACTTCACCGAGCTGTTTGCACATCACTTACAACATAAGTGCAGGGTGGCAAGTTTGCAAACTTACTGTCAGACCTTATATTTTAAGCATCAAACCAGTAAAAGTAGGTATATTTAGTAATTTAATTTAAATATCCCTTATAACATTCATTCTGGCAGCTGTACACCTGTGGTACTGCAATACTACACTGCAGGAATTATTGTATTTTGTTTGGAGACTTAAAAGAACCTGTACCAAGCCAATATTTGTTATTTTATATAAAAATATAATGTTTGGGCAAGTAAAATAATATATTGTGGGTTCTTAGAATTCTTCATTGATACAATTTAAAGTATTATAAAATGTGTGTGTATACATATATATATATATATAAAATGTTACTTCAGATTTTGAACTGTTAACAAAGTTACCATTTACTGTATATAAAACAGTGCTTTTTAAGATTTTCTGCTCCCTGTAGTGAAAAAAATGCATAATGTTCAAGTCAATTAAAATATCATTTAAGCTATTAAAATGTATCAGTTATGTGACTTAGAACATAAGTTGCTGTAATAAAACATTACTCCCTCTCTTGCACATAAAAAAGCTATATAATTTATAAAAAAAACTATTATCTTAAATCAGTAAAAGATGACAAGACAACCATCAAGCCTATGTTTTAAACATAGTTAAGTGTCTCTAGGACATAGGATAGGATAGTTACTGGATACCACAAGTGGTAATAAGAAAAAATTATATAAAACTTCTTAACAAATTGTTAAAGATCAAGTGTGAATAAATCTGAGAATATAGAACCCCTGGGAACTACAGACAAAAAAAGGAATTTATACCTGCTGGTGCATTCTTCTTCATGGACATATTAAATAATTAAATCTAAAATGTCCAATTCCAAATCAAAAGTTTAGTTTATTATATCTCAAACAAGTGCACACTAAACTATCCATAAGACAGTTTTACCATCTTAATGGTAGTTTGTTCATGCCAGCAGCAAAGAAGCCTGGAGAATGAGTATCAGAAAAATATAGAGAAAAGAAAAAATACAACATAATAAAATAAAAAAATGATGTCAACCCCATATCATTAATTTAGTGAAAATATTTTTCAAAAATTTAGCAAAAAGGAAGATAAGATAATTTTTAAGATAATCTAGAGGAATTCTTTGGTAGTAGAACTGCACCAAAAGAAATAGCAAATGATGGGAAAACTCTTGCTGATATTGACCTGGGGAAGGATTTTTATGAAGAAGATCCCAGGGGCAATCACAACAACAACAAAAATAAATAAATCAGATTTAATTAAGATAAAAAGCTTCTGCACAGCCAGCAATGCAACAATTAAATCAAACAAACAACCTTCTGAATAGGAAAAAATATTTTCATGTTGCAAAGCTAACAAAGGGTTGATAACCAGAAACTAAAGAGAACTCAAACTCATCAACAAAACAGGAGCAAACAATCCCATATATCCTTGAGCAAGAGACATGAACAGAACCTTCTCCCAAGAAGATAAATGGTCAATAAACCCGTGAAAAACATGCTCATCATTCCTAATCATCAGAGAAATGCAAATCAAAACCACCCTGAGATATCACCTAACCCCAGTGAGAATGGCTCACATCACGAAGTCCCAAAGCTGCAGGTGCTGGTGTGGGTGTGGAGAGAAGGGAACACTTCGACACTGCTGGTGGGACTGCAAACTAATATAGAAACAAGTATGGGATTCCTCAAAGAGCTAAAAGTAGACCTTCCATTTGATCCCACGATCCAATTACTAGGTACCTAGAAGAATAAAAAAAATCATTTTATCACAAGGACATTTGGACTAGATTTGTCATAGCTCAATTTACAATCACCAAGATATGGCATCAACCCAAGTGCCCATCAACCCATGAATGGATTAATAAACTGTGGAATATGTACACAGGGGAATACTATTCAATCATAAAAAGATGGGGACTTTACGTCTTTTGTATTAACCTGGATAGAGTTGGAGAAAATTCTCCATACTAAAGTATCACCAGAATGGAAAAGCAAATATCCAATATGTTTAATACTAATATGAAGACAGTAGATGAACAACTGCATGCCCACATGAGAGAAAAACAGAATTAAACTGAAGAGGGAGGAAGGGAGGGAGGGAAGGGGTGTGGTAAGGGTACATGGCACATCTCCTGAGTCAGGGACACAAATACATCTTGGGCTTTACCTAACAAACGCAAACAATGTGACCTAATCGTCTATACCCTCATATTAATCTGAAAAAAACAAAAAAAGAAATCACAAAGGAAATTCTTCAAACAGAAAAAATACGATACCAGGCAGAGAGGAAAACAGTTGTAATGCATTTTGTAAAAACAGTATCACAGAGAAGGGAAGACAGTTACTGGAATAATGTTTTTGTAAGATGTTATAGCGTAATAGTATTGAAAGTAATTGTGATTAAAGATGTATATTTTAAACTCAGGACAACTGCTTAAAGATGTGAACAAGTCATAGATAATAACCTAATAGTACAGATAAAATCTTAATTTAATGGAAATTTAATATCGGATAAAGCCTACCTGACAATTTCTAAGGATGAAGATGTCACCTATGTTAAAAAAGACATAGCTCTTAAAAGTATATGCTCTTAAGAACAAGGCTTCAAAAGGTGAAAAAATGGTGAAAAAGAGCTAAAAGTACAGATGAATACATCACAATTATAATTGGAGATTTCAGCAATCCTTTCTCAATACTGATGAAGCAAGTAAATAGAAAATCAGTTAGTGTTTTCAATCTGGAAAGTCCTAAAACATTGAAAATTAAGCAGCACACTTCTATGTGTGAACAGGCCCAAGAGGAAATCATAAGCAAAATGAGACAATATTTTAATTGATGGACATTCAAAATTGAGGGAGATTCATAAATCAAGACTTGGAGGAAAATGGTCAGGATTAAATGATTATTTAGGACATCAGAAATGTTATAATTTTGCCTTCCAGCCTAAGAACATAAAAACAAAAAATAACAAAAGTATTGAGACAATTACTGTGGATGTGTTGGCATTCTTGAACATAAAAACAAAAAATTAGAAATTGAAATTTTAAAAACTGTGTTGTGGTGGGCGCCTGTTAGTCCCAGCTACTCAGGAGGCTGAGGCAAGAGAATCACTTAAGCCCAGGAGTTGGAAGTTGCTGTGAGCTGTGATGCCACAGCACTCTACCGATGGTTAATAAGTGAAACTCTGTCTCAAAAAAAAAAAGAAAAGGAGTTTTAAAAACCTTGTAATTTTAAAATAGTATATCAGACATAAAATAGATATAAAATCCAAAAAATATGTGCTATATCTTTGTACTGAAAATGATACAATCCATTGGTGAAGAAAATAAAAGAGGATCTAATAAATCAGAGTTAATTTGTGATCATGAATTAGAAGACTAAATAATATTGTTCATTTTCTCCAAATTAATCAAAAGAATTAATGCAATTCAGTCAAAATCTCAGAAATTAATAAGCTAATTAAACATTTGTTATAAAAAACAAAACTCTACAACAGTTAAAACAATTTCGAAATAAAAGTACAAAAATTGTATAAATAACACAATCTAGCTTTAATATTTTCTGTAAAGATATAATGATCAAGCCAGTGTGGAGCGGGTCAGGGTAAGGCAACACATGCTGCTTCGTTAAATTCTACCCACAGTCTTGTGAGCCATTGTTTTTTATTTTTTAAAGGAAATTAAAAGGAAAAGAAAAGGACAAAGAAATGTATAAGATTCGCGAAGTTCAAAATACATACTATTTGGCACTTTATAGGAAGAATTGGCTTACTGATAGCATAGGCACAATCATGGGTAGGTGCCTCGATTGAATTAAATAGAAGATCCACTTATATTATCAACTGTTTCAAGCCCTGGTGCAAAGGCAATTTGATTCCTAAAAGGTGCTTTTTTTCCCTCCTGCAAATGCTACTGGGCCAACTGGCTATCCCCGTGCAAAAAAGAAGAACCTCAACCTGTATTTCACACCATATACAAAATATAAATTACCCTTTATCATAAACTGAAATGTAAAACCCAAAACTATAAAACTTCTGGAACGAAATATGGTAATAACCTATTGTTACCGTGGTGTAGGCAAAATATTGTTTGGATAAAACATCAGACGCACATTCACAAAACAAACAAAAATAACAAATGGATTTTGAAAGATGTTTTTTAGAGAATGAGGAGGCAAAACAAAGTTAGAGAAAATATTTGCAAATCATCTGGTAATTGGGGGGCCCACACCTACAGTGCATCTTAGAAGGGTACAGGCGAACCTTACTAAATGCAGAATACAAATGTCTTCATACAATAACTAAGAAAATGCCATGAAGGCTATGTTAATTAGTTTGATGAAAATAGTTCAGATTGTATATGAAACCAGCACATTGTACCCCTTGATTGCACTATTGTACACAGCTATGATTTAATAATAAAAACAATAAAAAAAGACATTTCCTGAATTCCTTAAAATTATCAAAACTGAATCACAATAATAAAAGACTATAAATAAAGCTGTCTTATATATAAAAGAATATAAATAAAGACAAAAGATTAGAAAAGAGTAATATTAAATTTATTTTATATATACTAATTTTTATATATTTTATATATTAATATTGTATTGAAATCAAATGTTTGTTGGATTTAAATTGTTTCTTTTGGTTTATGACGATCAAAGAAACCTTAACGTTTCATTTAAATATACAAGTGAACTTTTTCCTAGGAAGGGGACCAGAATAATTGTCATTTGGATTAAAGAATATCAGATAGTCAATCAAATAGTGGTGAAACAGAGTGAACAAATCTGGATTTTTCTCACAAATTAGCACATCTCAAAAATCACAAAATAACTTGTATAGTCTCCTTAGAATTCTAAATAATACTGAAACACCACCACCAAGATATGAAATGAATTGTGGGGTTTACCTTGTACCGTAATAACTTCACGGTATGAATTTTCTGACATTTAACTTACAAGGAGAAAAGATTTGTGTTTTTTTTTTTAAAACTTAGACCTAACTTTCTCCTGTGGCCCGTGGAACATCTTATTTTTCAATTCAATTTTAAGTAGGAGACAGTGGAGTATTGGATTTCGTGTTTCAAGGACGTGACATTGTGTAAGTCTTGTTTACGGCGTGCTGCAGGAGTTTTTTGAAATGAAGTGTTTCATTTCTGGGTCACTGGCTGCAACTGGGATCATTAGCGAAGTAACTGCTACGGGCTACCTTAGAAAAATCTTTCGACCAAGAGCATTTTTATTGAATGGAAGAAAGAGAAGGCCTTACCCAGGTTACTACCACCCCGGGAACACTCCTTGGTACATTCTCTAGTCAGCTCTTTCATATCATGGAAATATTTGTTTGAAATTTAGTTTTAAATTATTCCCTGTATAGAATGAAAGCATGAACTTAATATAAATAAATAACAATAAGTTCAGGCGAAATGGTAGATGAAGCTATTAAGTATAAAAGTAAAAAAAGATAGACACCAGTTCTAATGCCAAGTTAACACTCTTTGTTGAGTTCTGTGTGGACTCATATCAGAAGTGTGCAAGGGGAAAAATGAAAGCCATCAGTGAAATGTGCCCTGGAGAGCAGTGTCGACATGAAAAGGTGGATCAGATTCTCTCATTCGTACGTATTTAGATATTGATGATTTATATGGGTGGACGAGTACTCCTGGGTTAGAGGTCAAGGTTAGAACAAAGAATGTGGTTTTTTTGCTTGTAAAATCAACTCTCTGTTACATTCATCTTGTACAAAGGAAGACTAGCTCTTGCTTTACTTTAACATAATGTTCTTATAAAAATATGTAAGAAACTCAGAACTTCTGATTCGTATCAGGGTGTTTCTCCAACAATCTGGTAACATGGGAGAAAAAAAAACAATGGGTTAAACTTAAATATAACATTAGCTAAATTTGTTCACGTCTCTGTAAGCCACTGGGAATAGAAGTTTGTTTCTATATCTCTGAGAAATAGAAAAGCAGCGGCTCTATGATAACAGATCACCCGTGTGATCATTTGTTATAAAATTAATGTGTGAAACAAAAGAAAAATAAAATAAAATAAAATTAATGTGTGAATTGTCTGTCGTGGACCAGCCACAATATGCACTGGGTTTACTTCCTAATAGCCAGGTGGTGCAAGGAGACCGAAGAAAATTATTAATAGGAGTTATAGAATATTAGTATAGGGGCACGCCTGTGGCTCAAAGGAGTAGGGCACCGGCCCCATATACCGGAGGTGGTGAGTTCAAACCCAGCCCCGGCCAAAAACTGCAAAAAAAATAAAGGAATATTAGTATAGAGAAATAATAGACACAGACAAAGAGACAGCTTTAAAAGCAGTGGGGCTCAGGAGGCGGCATATACTTCTTCGTGAGGCTTCCAGTATGCTGCCCTGAGTGTCAGACTAGCTCTGTATTTATTTCATACATCGGTGTAATAGTCATAAATCTCATGAAAGCAAGGCAAACAATCCCGTCAAGGTTCTTGCTGTGCTTACATTCCTACTAACTAGACTAACTCCACAGGTGATTACATTAATCGCAAGGATTTACTTGTTACTTTTTACTGCTTCAAAGTATTATGTCTTAATGTAAACAAAGTCTTGATAAGCCAATCAGAGGCCGACTCAAGGACTCAATCCTAGCTGACCCCCAGTCACATACCACAGAGGTGATTTTTTTTTCTTTAATCATAGCTGTGTACATTAATACAATCATGGGGTACCATGTGCTGGTTTTATATACAATTTGAAATATTGTCATCAAACTGGTTAACATGGCCTTCATGGCATTTTCTTAGCTATTGTGTTAAGACCTTTATATTCTGCATTTAGCAAGGTTCGCCTGTACCCTTCTAAAATGCACCATAGGTGTGGCCCCACCAATTACCCTCCCTCCACCCATCCTCCCCCCTCCCCTCCCCTCCCTTGCCCCTTTCCCCATATTCTTGTTCTATAGTTGGGTTAGAGCCTTCATATGAAAGCTATAAATTAGTTTCATAGTAGGGCTGAGTACATTGGATACTTTTTCTTCCATTCTTGAGATACTTTGCTAAGAAGAATATGTTCCAGCTCCATCCATGTAAACATGAAAGAGGTAAAGTCTCCATCATTCCTTAAGGCTTCATAGTATTCCATGGTATACATGTACCACAATTTATTAATCCATTCGTGGATCAATGGGCACTTGGGCTTCTTCCATGACTTTGCAATTATGAATTGGGCTGCAATAAACATTCTGGTACAAATATCTTTGTTATAAAGTGATTTTTGGTCTTCTGGATATATACCTAGTAGAGGAATTGTAGGATTGAATTGTAGGTCTACTTTTAGATCCCTAAGTGATCTCCAAACATCTTTCCAAAAGGAACGTAGTAGTGTGCATTCCCACCAGAAGTGCAAAAGTGATCCCTTTTCTCCACATCCACGCTAACATCTCTGATTTTGGGATTTTGCGATGTGGGCTAATCTTACTGGAGTTAGATGATATCTCAAAGTGGTTTTGATTTGCGTTTCTCTGATGACTAAAGATGATGAGCATTTTTTCATGTGTCTGTAGGCCGTGCACCTATCTTCTTCAGAGAAGTTTCTCTTCAAGTCCCTTGCCCCACCCTGAGATGGGGTCACTTGTTCTTTTCTTGCTAATTTGTTTGAGTTCTCTGTGGATTCTGGTTAAACCTGCAAATATAACCTGCAAATATCTTCTCCCATTCTGAGGGCTGTCTGTTTGCTTTACTTACTGTGTTTTTGGCTGTGCAGAAGCTTTTTAGTTTGATGAGATCCCAGTAATGTATTTTTGGTATTGCTTCAATTGCTCAGGGGCTCTTCCTCACAAAATATTCTCCCAGGCTGATTTCTCCAAGTGTTTTCCTTGCACTTTCTTCTAGTATTTTTATAGTTTCATGTCTTAAGTTTAAATTTTTAATCCAGTGAGAGTCTATATTAGTTAATGGTGAAAGGTGTGGGTCGAGTTTCTGTCTTCCACAGGTCGCTAGCAAGTTCAGCCAGCACCATTTGTTAAATAGGGAATATTTTCCCCACTGAATGTTTTTAATTGGCTTATTGAAGATCAAATAACGGTAAGTAGCTGGGTTCATCTCTCAATTCTCTATTACGCTCCATATCTCTGTTTTTGTGCCAGTACCATGCAGTTTTGATCATAATTGATTTGTAGTATAATCTGAGGTTTGGTAGTGTGATTACTCCTGCTTGTTTTTATTTCTGAGTAATGTCTTGGCTATTCATGTTTTTTTCTGATTCCATATAAAATGAAGTATTATTTTTTCAAAATCTTTAAAGTATGACAGTGGAGCTCTAATAGGAATTGCATTAAAATTGTATATTGTTTTGGGTAGTAGGGACATTTTAACAATGTTGATTCTTCCCAGCTATGAGCATGGTATGTTTTTCCATTTGTTAACATCTTCAGCTATTTCTTTTCTTAGAGTTTCATAATTGTCTTTATAGAGATCTTTCACATCCTTTGTTAGGTAAATTTCCAAATATTTCATCTTCTTTGGCACTACTGTGAAAGAAATACACAGTATTTGTCTGTTTTTTCAGTGTGACTATTGTTGGTATATATAAAGGCTACAGATTTATGAGTGTTGATTTTATAACCTGAGAGGCTGCTGTATTCCTTGATTACTTCTAAGAATTTTGTAGTAGAATCCCTTTTTGCCCTCCTGGGTAACCTTAACTCCCCACGTCGTTGATGCAAATGTTGACATTTCTCCTATGCTGGGCCCTGTGGCCTGCAGGTTTAGTTTTACTCCCACACACTCAAGAAGTTGGGGCACTGCTTATAAACACATTTTAGAGATGTGAAGCTTGGGATATAGAGGGTTTATGCAACCTGTAAAAGGTCACACAGCTAATCAAGGGACAGAGTCTGCCTCCTGGCCACAAGCTCAGGACTCACTGCTCAGCATCACAGCTGCATCCCACTGCACTGTGCGACCTGAAGTAAGTCGCCTGGAGCCTGTCTCTGCTCTCCTAAAAACTGTTTAAAACATCTTAGGCAAGGGAATATTTAAAACTGGCTGGATTCCCTCCTACCCTACATGATGGTAAGAGTTCCAACAGCTATTTTGCGACATTGAGAATAGAAGCCACACAGTAAGGAACAGAAAAATATATGGTGTCTATGACCCTGATGCTTCCTAGGGGTTACCATTCCTGCCCTGCACAGAGTTCTTTGAATACAACAGAAAAAACCTTACGGTTTGTTTAGGTCACTCTGACTGGGTTTCTCTCCCTATTAACTAAGTGTGTTTCTAACTGATGCAGATGTTTATTGTAATATTGCTTTAAAATAGAAGAATGATATAAATAGTCCAAATGTCCCTAACTTTCAGCTTTCTGAGGCTTTCCAGATGCAATTTCAGTCTCAGTATAAAAGAATCCTTATACTGAATATCTTTTTTTCTTAACTAAATTAGGGGTGGCCACAGTTCTACGTTTTCCTCTCAAGCTGCTGGGAGAGCAAATTTGTAGTGAAAATATTTTTAAGTACCTACAAAAGAAGATATAAGGTAAACAATGATGAGTAAGTATAAATGTATATAAAAAGCCAAGTTATATCAGCAAAAACTGGGAAATGGTAAGGAGAGTGAGACACTTGTTCAGCTCTCATTAAACAGGGGAAAGCAAATAGATTAACATTCTCTTCATAGACGAGGATAATTAGAAGAAATATAGATCCAAAATATTTTTATTTTTAGATTTACAGGAAAACCACTAGCAAGATTGAAAATGGGATGTTTACCTTAAAAATCATCATAAGGCAGGGAAGGCAAAGAAAATAGTCTGTGTTAGAGGTCTGCAAATTTTTAATGACAGGGCTCTGAAAAATAAGATAAAAAATTTTAAGCAGGCAATTCTGCTATATGTGTATTAATTGATTTATGAATTTTACATTTTAAAGCATACACCAAAGTATGCTTTAACTCTTTATGAAAATAAGATATTCATATCCTTGACTCTTTATGAAAATAAGATATTCATATCCTTGAAATAAATAAAATTTTAATATCTTGCAGCTTATAATGGTTTTATGTGATGTTAGCTAATATAAACCCTAAGAAAAGAAATAGCAGAAGACATTAACAAATGGAAGAACATACCATGCTCTTGGGTGGGAAGAATCAACTCTGTTAAAATGTCTGTACTACCCAAAGCAATCTACAGATTCAATGCAATCCCTATTAAAATACCAACATCATACTTTGAAGAACTGGAAAAAAACAGTTCTTTATTTCATGTGGATCCCCTCAGAGCCAGGGCAATTTTTAGTAATAAAAACAAAGTTGGAAAAAACTTCGCATAGCTAGGGCAATTTTTAGTAATAAAAATGAAGTCAGAGGCATCACTCCACCATACTTTAGGGTATATTACAAGTCCACAGTGATCAAAACAGCATGGAACTGGCACAAAAATAGAGACATAGACATTTGGAACTGAATAGAAAAGCAAGAGATGAAACCAGTCTCTTATAGCCATCTGATCTTTGATAAATCGAACAAAAGCATCTCTATTTAATAAATTGTACTGGAAGAATTGGATTAACCACAAGTAAAAGACTGCAACTTGACTTGCACCTTTCACCACTTACCAATGTATTTCATCAGAGGCATTGCAGGTTCTAGTATTTGCTCATAGGATGAAAGACGAACCCAGTGAGGGCGGAGCCAGGCTCTCATCTCAGTCCCTGCGGCAATGGACTCCTCAGGCAGCAGCTGGCTGCCCATCCTTGTCCTAATGCTTCAAATTGTCTTCTCTCTCAGTGAGTAGTGGGACAGGTGGGGGCTTTCTGTGGGGGGGGGCTGCGGAGGCAGGTGTGAGAGGGCAGGCAGGCAGCTGGGGCTTCCATGGTAGTAGTCTCCTGATTTTTCCAGCATTTTTGATGTCAAGGGGGAGGAAAAGAGAGCCAGGGGATTTCCGGGATTCCTCCAAATTACCAGCCCTCGGCACAGGAAAATCCTTATGAAGCCCCAAGTTCAAAGACAATTATTCACTCTGCTCTGCTTGCCTACTGCAGCTGTGACTGTGAGAACAGTGTCTGTGTTTTCAATTTCCTGTAGATATGCAGGAACAATCTTCACAGGGACAGGGGAGAAGGGCTATCCCCCAGCCTACTTCCTTTCTCTAGTCCCAGGTTGAGGGGCAGGTGGGGTGAGCGAGGGTCCAGCCTAGAAAAGGCTGCCCACTTAGCAACACATGAAGAGTGCACCATCTGGAGACACTGGGGGTGCACGCTTTTGCTGGTGGCCTTTGTGTGGTGTTTACAGCTCTCCCAAGTGCTCTGTGGTGGCTGGTACTTAGGCTTATAGGGGAAGAGATAGACTCAAACATGAATCACTAGACTGGGATTTGAAAAAAAAACCTATGAGTTACACAAATATTTCTATGGGAAGGATAGAAAATAATGTCCTAAATTAAGAATAAAACTTATGCCAAGGCTTGCAATGAAAGAATATAAGATTGTAGAGTAATTATAGGCAGTGATGGGTGTGCTCCACAGATGCTTCCTCCTGTACACCAGGCCCTGATGTGGTATCCTGGTCAACAAGCCCTGGGGTGGTCTTAAAAAGGGCTGAGTCCTGCAGTTGGACGTGCTGGGTATTGACTCTGGTTCTGCCAGATATTTGCCATAAAAGCTTGAGAAAATCATATTTTCCCTGGGGCAAGTTGCTTTACTTTTCTGAGCCTGTTTCCTCACCTGTAAAATGGATAGAATAATACCTAACTCTAGGTGGTATTTATCTGGTATGGGGATACAGGTTACTTACACATTTAGTGTTACTTTTTCTATCCTGATGACAAATTTGTAAATGGATAGATAAAGGGAAAAAATGGTATTGTTTCCTTGTTTCATGATCGATAGTTTTACCATGATTCACTAGTTTAAAAACAGAAAACATTTTCTTCTGGGAATCTTTGTGGGGGTTGTGATAACAGTTTATGTACTTTCTCATGCTCCCCCTTCTCCTCCAACACAATGGTGAACATTGTGTGCACTCTCATTCACTTAAATAAAAGTAACTTCCTCCTAATAAATCAATAACAGAAATACTAAAAACATGAAGCATAGAGAAAAAATAGATTAGATACATAGCATGAAAAATAGTCATCATTACAAATTCATCATCACATGAAAATTAAGAAAACTAGATATCACATTTTGCTTATCAAATTGCCAGTGTTTTTTTTTTTTTTTTCTAAATGAGAATGCATGGCGTGATGATAGAGCAGTACAACAGGAATTCTCAGTTCTCAGGTGGCAGGTATTTTTAAAAAACGAGCTAAAACCTTTTAGGTAATTTATTTAATGTGTCAGTGACATTTAAACATTTAAGATGTCTATAGCCTTTTCCATGGTAATTCCACTTCTGGGATTTAATCCCAAGGAACTAACTTATCATGTAGGAGAAGCTTATCCACAAAGGAATTAATCTTAGAGTAGTTAGAATAATCAAAAAATTGGAACCCAATAAGGCTGAATTACATATAGTCACATTACGACTCTGTAAGGTGGTGACGATGACAGCTGTAGGTAAACAGTGCTGGCTGGCTTACTGAGACGTCGAGCTGAGGAGATGAAGAGGACTTGGTCCGAAGGAAAGACAGGAATGAGCATGGAAGGATCATGAAGCAGGGAAAGCCAGGACAACGGGAGACCCCTACTCAGCGCCAGGCCCTGTGGCACAGGCTGAAATTCTGGCTTCATGCATGAGTAGGTAGAGGACATTACCCTCGTTAGCATTTGAGGAAGCCAAGCCTTAGCAAGGCCATTTAATTACCTTGCCTGAAATCACAGAGCAGAAAAGTAGCACGCTAGAATTCCAGTTGCTCCGAGACCATGTTCTGCCTGAGACTGCAGAAAGGTGGACTCAACCCCCTCTTTACCTCCTCTACTTGAATTTCATTGAGTTTTTCTCTCATGCGAGCATGTAGGTGTTAATCTACTACTTTAGTAGTACTGGGACATGGGTGTTTGTTTTTCCATTGGTGTGATACATCACTTTGGAGAATTGGAGAACTTCACTATTTAAAAGCTGTTACTCAGCTCGGAGCCTTTTAGCTCAGCAGCTAGGGCAACGGCCACATATACCGGGACTGGTGGGTTCGAACCTGGCCCAGGACTGCTAAACAACAATGACAACTACAACCAAAAATTGGCCAGGTGTTGTGGGGGGCGCCTGCACACCCAGCTACTTGGGAGGCTGAGGCAAGAGAATCATGTAAGCCCAAGAGTTTGAGGTTGCTGTGAGCTATGACACCATGGCACTCTACTGAGGGCAACATAGTAAGACTCTGTCTCAAAAAAAAAAAAAGAAAAGAAATGAATAAAAGCTATTACTCTTCTGGCACAGCTCTGTCCCTTCCTTCCTACGCCAGCCTCTAAAACAATTGTTCCATTTATATCACTCAGGAGGGAAATAGCTGCTCCCTTAGGATCCCCTGGTCCACTTCCCTTTCCTTTTACTACTCAAAAAATGTTGTCATCTCTAGGTTTGGGTTGTGAAATCTGTGGGGTCAGTGATCAGTTCAGGGAGTTCCAACGTTGTCCCCCTGTTAAGGTTGTAGTTATACGAATGCTGGGTCCTCTGTGCTCTCACAACTCCTCCAACCTGCTGCCATTACCTACGTGTTACCACCCTCAGAGCACTGCGTAGGTGGCAGGGCACGAGTGCACAGGAAACCACTTCTGCTTCCAGCAGCCCTCTCATCTGTGTGCTGGTGGGTGCTCCGCAACCATTGAGAGCCGGAAGCCCCCCGGAGGAGAAAACACAGCTGTTCCTGCCTTGCCAAGCCTTCCAGAATTCCGGACAGTGGCACAACAGCCCTACATGGTCTGCATGGCATCCCATGTGATGGGGGAGGTGGCTGTGTCCCAGTGCCCCTGCTCATAAAGTACTTTTCATTTCTTAAACATTGACAAAACATACTCCTTTCCTGTGAACACAGCTAGGATTAAGCAGATTCAGACAGTGCTGGGTTTATGGATGAACTTATTTTTATGAAGGATTGAAGTTGACAGAACCCATAAGCAATAGACCTTTCTTTAAAAAATTAAAACATTTAAAGCCTGTGGCATTATATTATCATGTTTAATATGAATTTCTTCCTTTACAAGGAAAACATGTTATGGGTACACATTTGCATGAGTTCTCAGGCGGGGCACAGGACATGCTGGGGTACCAGGAGCAGAAGGGGGAGCAGCCACGTCTGACCTTTTCTCACCAGCCTTTAGTCATTATTGGATTTAGTCCATTTGTTCCACATTTTCTGGGTTCCAGAAGAGCAGTTGGAAGAGAATTGGAAGCAGGAACTCTGGATCTTCTGGGGAGAGCGGCACCAAGTTCTCTTTCATGATCTTTCTCAATTTTCTTATCAATTGACACTCTATATTCCTGTTCATCATAGCAAATAATCCTTTCTGTAGCCTTTAATTATTTCAGTTGTTACTGAAAAACTCAAAAGAACGCATGGGAAAATTATTACAAATGATAAGAGAACTTAGGAAAGGAGTTGGATACAAACTTAATACAGAGAAATAAAAGGACTTGTTTCATGAAACTAATAATCAGAAAGATGTTTTGACATTATAAAAATAAAATGCCCATGTATAAACACAACAGGAAATGTGCAAAATAAATACGATAAAAATATAAAATGCTGCTGAAGGACACAAAGAAATTCCTGAATAAAAACACATGTTCTCCCAAAGGAAATTTAAATTATATAGAAGTCAGTTCTCTTGAAGTTATTCTATACTTAAATGTGATCGTAATAAAAAATACCAACAAGAATGAGACACAATTCACATAAGCAGATTCTTTATATGGAAAAATGAGGCTAGACTATCCAAAAACATTCTAAACAATGAGCATACTTAGGACAACTCGTCCTATTAGACATTAAAACATGTCATGAAACTCCAGTGAGGTATCAGCACATGAGCAGATGTAGAAAGTTCTGAAGAAAATACAATGAATGGGCTTGGCGCTCATGGCTCAATGGCTAGGGCGCCAGCCACATATACCAGAGCTGGCGAGTTTGAACCCAGCCTGCTAAACAACAATGACAGTTACAACAACAATAAAAAAGAAAGTAGCCAGACATTGTGGAGGATGCCGGTAGTCCCTTGGGAGGCTGAGGCAAGAGAATCACTTAAGTCCAAGAGTTTGAGGTTGCTGTGAGTTGTGATGCCACAGCACTCTACCGAGGGTGATATAGTGAGACTCTGTCTCAAAAAAAAAAAAGAAAAAGAAAATGCAATGAATGGTTTTGAAGCAACTAGTTACCTATCAGGAAAAAATACTGGACTCATAACACATACCTCATACCAAAATAAATGCCACAAATGCCAAAGGTTTAAAAGCATCTAGATGTTTCCACTGGGAATGGAAAGTGATGATGGTTGCAAACATTACTAATGTACTTAATGTCACCGAATTGTGCACTTAAAAATGGTTAAAATGGTAAATTTTATATTATATATTTTACCACACCAATATACATACCACATATAAAAATATTATTAAATATTAAAATGAAGGTAAATGGGATAATTATTTAATAACCAAGAGTGGGAAAGCCTTATGTATGGCAAAATCAAAGGCACAAGTAGTAACAAACTCTTGAAACCAGAAAAAGTTGATAGATCTGACAACATGAAAATAAAAATTTTCTTCATGGCAAAAATAACTATAGAGAGTTAGAAAAAAACCCACAAATCAGGAAAAATATTGCAAGTCATATATTAAACGTGGAAAGATTAAAGTACTTAAAATTTTGATTAGTTGGAAGCAATAGGGAGTCAACTACAATACGGTGGAATGTCACATGTCACTTCTGACACCTCTTGCTAGGGCCCAGAACTGGCCAAGTCTCCGGCCCAGCTTAACTAGGTTCCAGACGTGGACTGCTAAGTCACCTTGCTCAGGTTCAGTTTGTCTTAGGTGCCTGAGGGCTATCTACTTTAGCTGGAGAGAGAGAGAGCGAGAGAGAGTGTGAGTCTTAGAGAGAGGGCAAAGCAGTCTTCTTAGAAAGATAGATAGGTCTTAGTCTTTAGTGGAGCTTTGTAATCTTCAGCAGAGAAGTGCCATGCTGGCATTCTGCAGGCAGGAGAGGAGACAGAGTCAGAGTAAGCGGGTCCGTGATAGAAAGCGCATGCTCCTCGATTGCCTTCGCCTCCAGCCTAATAAAAGACTAATCTCGTGCTTCTCAACACCACAGGTATAGAGACTGCCAATTCACCACTGCTCTCATCTCGCGAGCTCTCATGCTTGTTGGGAGCGTTAACTCTCTCTCCACACCCTTTCCACCCAGGTGTCCCATGATTGAGCTATACAGGTATTTCTTATAACTCCCTCTTCTCCTAGCCATAAGCTATATGGGCTCTAACAGTGGAATCCTATGCAACTACGTAGAAAATTAAGGCAGATCTCTGTGTGCTGTTATGACATGATCGCTAAGGTACATGACAAGGGAAAACCCAAACTCATGGTGGGGAGCAGAGTGTATAGTATATTAGCACTTGTGTGGGAAAGGAGGGGAATTATACATTTTCTCTGCATATACATAGAATATCTCTGAAAGGGTACAGGAAAAAAGAAGAAAAAGAGAGTCTTTTCATAGTCTGTTGTTCTGGACCTTTTGTGTCTTATTGAGGAAACAATTGTTTTCCGTAGTGGCTCACCATTTTACATTCCCAGAAGTAATGCACAAGGGGTCCTATTAACCCACATCCCTACCCATGCTTCATTGTTTTCTCTGTTTTTTCCCTAAAGCCCTCAGTAGTCAAGCCAGCCTATCAGGGTATCCTAAGCATCAGCATACCTCTTGCGATGACAACCCCCATGGTGACCGACTGCACACACTTGGCATACCCTCCTGTCTCCCCAGCAGTGTGCCAATACTCTGTGGCTTGGACTCAGCCTGGCTCACATGTAGCACCCACAGTTCCTCTGAGCCCAGCAGGCTGTCCTAAAGCCTACTTTCAAGGCTCAATCCCAGAGAATTCACAGGTCACTAAAGGCCAAGCTCTCATTATGAAAGTTAGTCCTGGCCATCACCACTAGTCCCACCCCCCACCCCCATAACCACCCACCCCCCTCCTACTTGGCCCATACAATAGTCATCTGTTTTGTCTGATAGAGACCCAGGAAATTTCATACCTAGGAATATATTCAAGAGAAAAGAAACCACGTGTTCACACAGAAACCTGTATCTGATGGTTTATAGCAGCATTATTTGTAATAGCCAAAAGGGGAAACAAGGCACATGTCTAGTATTGTGAATGGGTAAACAAATTGTGGCATATATGCACATGTATCCTCACACATGGGATAATTTAACCAAAAATAGGGACAAAGTACTGATATGCACTACAGCTTGAATAAGTCCTGAAAACTATTATGCTAAGTAAATGAAGCTAGACACCAGAGGTTCCTTATCTATGAGTCCTTTATACTATGTATCCAGAATGGGCCAGTCCCTAGGGACAGAAAATAGACTATAGTGTTTACCAGAGGATGAAGTAAAGGGAACTAGAGTGATTACTTATTAGTGTGGGGTGCTTTTCTAGAATGAAGACAATGTTTTGAAACTACAGAGGGTTGGCAATGGAGCACCATTGCTAATACAAGATACGCCACTGAATCGTGCACTGTAATGTCCACGGCATATATGAGAATTTTGCCTCAGTGATGAAAAAGACATGCACTTTGGCATATGCTGGCGCAATTTCTGAAATGCAGCAAAAGGAGCAAAAATTTAGAAGCTTCCAAAGGAAAAATAATCTGAGCTCTCATCTGCAATAGTGGAAGCTTGAAGATAGAGCAATGCCATTTACATGCCACCTGGTGAGAAGGACAGTTCTTGGTAACTGTCCCTTGCTGTCAGGCAAAGAGAAAGCTGTTACTAGATAAGCAATGATTCAGAGAATGTATCACCCTCAGAGCCCATTGGAAGAAAATTCTCAGAAAAAGTTCTCTACCAAACAACCAATTAGTAAGATAAAGAGTGAACAGTGGTAGGCAAAGAACTGCATGACAAATGTAATTAAACCAAATGTAGATGATTATATGACTGAGAACTCGTAAGTTAAGAGGTAATTAAAGATTCCTGAAATAAAGGAGTCATGTTTTCAGAGGAAATTTAATAATGGTTCAAAATTAGAAGAGGACTATTTCAGCAAAACCTCCAAGTTGGAAGGAGGTTGCAGGGAGAGAGGTGAGGCTATTACAAGACCGTGAGTGGGCAGAGAGAATGGGCTACTGGGGTGCTGGTGACCCACAGGAACTACAGGGCGAGTGGAAGGTCAATTAGAGGTAACATTGGAATATTTTAATATGCAAGTAGAGAAATGTATGTGTCGGGGTGGTAAGTATTAGTGGAATGGAGAAGCACAAAACAATTTTGAAACTACTAAGGAGGAGAGGTAACGAATGGGTGGCAGCCTGACCTTCCCTCTCAGCATTGCCGCAGCTGAACATCCGTTCCTTCCGGAAATACTTTTCTTTGGTTTGTGTAACACCACACTCGGTGGATTTTTCTCTGGCAGTACCTTCTTCATCTCTCCCGATGGGCCCCAATCCCCTGCTAGTTAGTGCTACGTCCTCTTCTCTTCTTTAGCTATAATCTCCTGGGTGATTTCAGCTAATCCCCTGGCTTTAAGTGGCATGACTGTGCTGAGAGTCAAGTCTCCTGCCCTGCTCTTTCTCCCAGCTGCAAACCTGTACCAAATTCTTGTTTTATGCCTGCTCCAAACCTGCTCCTCCCGCAGGCTTTACCAGCTTAGGAAATGTCACTACACTCTTTACCATTTGCTTAAGCCAAAAACCTCTAAAGTCATCCTTGAACCTTCTTTTTTTTTCATTCTGACATCCAGTCCAGTAGCAATCCCTCTCATGCTCTGCCTCCAATTATTTTTTCTGAATCTTCCACTTCTCCTTTTCTGCTACCATCCTGCTTTTACTCCATTGCAAGAGCCTCTAAACCAGGGGTCCTCAAACTACGGCTCATGGTCCACCATGCTTCAGTGTGAATTGTATTTGTTCCCGTTTTGTTTTTTACTTCAAAATAAGATATGTGCAGTGTCCATAGGAATTTGTTCATAGTTTTTGTTTTAAAACTATAGCCCAACCCTCCAACGGTCTGAGGGACAGTGAATTGGCCCCCTGTTTAAAAAGTTTGAGGACCACGCTTCCCACTCTTGCCCTGCTAGTAATCATTTTCCACACAGCATCTATTCTGAAGTCAGCATTAAAAATGTAAAGTTGTACTCCTCACCCTACAAAGGCAGAATTCCCTGCCTCTCATGCTACTTTCTTCAGGCCTCTTTTTCATTCATTTTGCTTGGGGTTATTGGTTACAAGCAACAGAAATCAACCAACTAATGTATAGGCGTTAGAGAAGAGCAGGACCTGTGAGAGGTCCTTTGGGAACCACCAGACTTTGGGGCCACACCCTCCGTCGGAACAGAGCTGCTCTAGTCCAGGCGGGTTCGTCACTCTTGCTACAGACAACGCAGCTCACATCATGCACCACTGACTTTGGACTCTTAACCTGCCCAGAATTGCTGCCACCATTGCCTCAGGCCCACGACTGTTGTGGTCAATAGTACACATCCTGTGATCCTCTGTTCATGTCGAAATGACACTTATTGTGCAAACCAGACAAGTGAAACGAAGGACTGTGGCAGGAAACAGTGAGATCCTCAGCGGGCTATTTCCTTCAAGTCCCTAATCTGTTTAATCAAGCAGTTCTTCTCGTCAATGAACGGCTTGCCATCCATCCTTTCTGTTTGGAAGCTGCTCAGTGAGTTTGGGTTGATTTTTTAACAGAATTTTCACAACAGGTGGGGTCTTGTGAGGACTGGTCACAAACACGTTAAAAACCTGAAAGGCTTCAAACTGGATGTTGGGACTCTTGTCCCAAAGGAGGTTCGTCATCAGCTTCAGTTCTCTGGCTGGCTGATGTACTTGGTCACGACGGTGAAGTTGTGGTGGTCCCGGATCAGTTCACCTAGCAGCTTTAAAGATCATCCGTTCGTCACATAATTCTCAGACTGAAGCACTTTCTCATAGTCTTCAAATATAGTATCATAATTTGTTGTAAGAAGTCTGCTACCAACACTTTATGTCTGGTTAGTAAATCCTTAAAAGTAGCAAAAGCATCTGAAGCAATACCAAATGTTGACATCGCCACATACTTAAAGAAATCTCTGAATTGATTAGAAAAGAGGATGATTTTGGCAAGGGGTTCATGTCAAATGCATTCTCTCAGAATAATTCCACAACACGAGGCAATCTGTGGGGCTTCGTATCCCTCGAGGAGCATGAACAGGATGTGGGGCTGAGAGCTGATGTGCTCCACAGTAGGACGCTGACCGCCTATCTGTCTTCTCAGGATGTTGGTAAATATCTGGGTCACATCTGTTTTTCCCTCAACATCTATCAGCTGCAGGTCAGCGACCAGCGTCACCTCAGCCCGCTGCTGTGGAGTTCTTGCACTAGCTGAGCTACTGCTTCTGTTGGGGGTTCCTTGTCATTTGTACCACGCAGAATTTCCTTTATTGCTTGTAGTGATTTCGAAACTTCTTCTGAAGCCTTGTCTGTCTTTTTGTATTGCTTTTCCAAAATGGCCAAGTTGTCTTTCAGAATTTTCACAATTTCTGCTGGATTTTTGTGTGATTTGCTGAACAAAGGCGTTTTTTATATAGAGAGCTCTTCTTCCAATATGGAATGCTTAGAAGTTGTATATTATTTGCAAATTTGTTTCACCCTTCTTAGCCTTCACCAAAGTCATTGATCAGTACAGTTTACTTCTCTCCTTTAGTATACTGCTCTTGCTTGAAGAATGTATAAACTACTGACTTGGGGTCTACATCTTTATTTTCTGAGCTGCAACTACCAGTTTAAATAGAACGTTTAGCTCCTGATGTTCTTTCTTCTCAATATTTGATGTATATCTGAAGGAAACAGCTGCGCCACCACTCCAGTGATGCTGGTTTTTCTACTCATCTGTACCAGTTCTTTTAATTTCCTTCATAGCACATATAATGATCTAAACTCATTTTTGTATTTACTTGCCTTTTTCAGCAACCTTGCTCACTAGAGTGGTAACTCCATGTGGGCAGAGCCTGGACTGTTTGTTCACTACAGTATCCCGACAACCAGCAGTGTCTCACTTGTTAAATACTATTGAAAGAAGGCAGTTGGAGGGCCCAGAGGGGTAAAAATTTACACCAAACAATTAGAGCTTCAAGAAAAAGAGAATTAGTCATACCTCAAATGCCACAAGACTAGGAATATGCAGTGATTATTGGATTTGATAATAAAGGGATTATTAGAGACCTAATCAGGAGCAATTTCAGAGGAGTAATGGGCTGGAAGCTGCAACCTTCAACAGCAGGTTGAAGAAAAAATATTGGTGGTAGGAAAGCCAAAATTATTTTCTTTCAGTGCCTACAATGAATGGAAAGTTGGATTATTATTTATTAACTTGAGTAATTTCAGTTTCCTTTTCCTAAAACGAGAGCAGAGGCCATGGTGGATTGTTGTAACCTGGGAATTGAGTTGCAACGCATTGGACGGGGAGTTCCTCCTTAAGTGGGAACTTTGCTCAACCACAGACAATGAGAGAGAAAGCATTGTGAAATTTAGACACACACACACAGTGTTCTAACCTGTGAGAGACAACATCATATCAGTCTCTTGCAAGGCTAACAGGTGCCATCTCCAGCCTAGAATTCAAGGCTACTTATTAAAAATTGGGGGCTATATATACACAAGGTAAAAAGTGAAAAAGTAACAGTTTTATGTTTCAATTAAACAGGCAGAGTTTTTTGTTCAAAGAAGGAAGTTGTCAGGCTGAAAGACAGGGTAGTACTAAGCTACAGATCAAAGAATACTTTGGTTTGGATTTAATGAGGGAACGTTATAGTCTACAGGTCAAGGTGCCTGCAGCTGCAGGGTTATCTCTGGGGGGCAATTATCAATTACTTTCTAGTTTTATTTATATTTTTTCTTTAAGCTGCTGATCTCTATCTAGACATTTCGTGGTGCAAGCTCCAAGAGAAGGAAAGAGCAAGACCTGGGAGGGGACGGACTAGCTTGAATCAAAACTGCCACATTAGACAACGCCACTGCCTAAGAGGGTTAACTCTGCAGCTTTGCTTCCTTGTCTATAAAAATGGAGATGACGCTCTTTTTGTAAATATCAGTTGATGTGACGTGAAAGCATATGGTAGCCATAATGTGATGTTCACGCAAACCTTAGCTCTTCTTTCACCAGGTTTCCAGCCCATTGCAGGTCCTAGCCCCTTCTGCACATTGAACAGCACTGTGGGGACATCTGTCCAGCTGCAGCTGAGCTCCACCTTGGGCCTTAATGTTCGAGAGATTGAGTGGACGTGGGATCCCAAATATAAGAAAAGGCAGTTTCTGGTATCCTGGAAACGTAATAGCTCTCATCCTGATTGGTATAAGATTGAAGACAAATACAAGAATAGACTCCACCTGACAGAGATGGCCTCCTTGTGCATCGGGAATGTCACTACAGAAATGGGTGGGCTATATACAGTGACTATGAAGTTCTACTCGGGAGAATCCCAGGAAGAGTCTTTTAGACTCTGTGTTTATGGTAAGCTTCGGGGCCCTGCCCCAATTAGGCATTCCAACAACCACTTTGCATAAAGTAAGTTAGCCCAGAATCAGATTTTAAAACCCAACCCTTTTAAGGGAAAATTAAAAAATCTCTGATATCTTCAAATAAAAACTAAAGTTTAAAGATTCTATCTTAGGAAAAACTAGGTATAAAATGCACATGAGATGAGGAGGGGAGGCTAACCACACAAAGTTTAAAAAAATTCCTTAATCAGACAGCCCTGGGGACAGCTGGAGAAGAGGGAGGGAGGGAGCCGTGTCCGGCCCAGCGGAGCTCTCTCCTGCTGGTCTCCTCTGCCTCCACCGTTCCCTATCGTCTCTGCAAGGGCTTCCCAACTGGCCTGCCTGACTCTGGTATCTTCCCCTTCTACATCATCAGCCACACAACTGCAGTGTTGAGCTTTATCAAATGCACTTCTCTTCCTGTTATTCCCCTGCATAATCCTCTTGACATGCTCTGCAGCTCCATCCTCCACGGGATAAATGACACTCAGGAAAAGAAGTCCAGTCCCCACAGAGGCTGGTCCCTGGTGGCCTCCCCAGCCACATTTTCTGACATTTTCCCGCATGCTCCGTGCTTCACATGTGCCTCCCTGCACCTCCCATACCTGGCCTTTCTTCTGGTTCTGATGTGCGCTGGCAGCTCTCCAAGGAACATCCACCTCTCACACCTGACCTGCATAATAGATAATTCCTCACCCAGTGGGAGTGGATGAGGGGTGAGGATCTCCAACGCAGAAGATGGGAAAGCTTGTAAGAAGAGACGGTCGACTGGACTGAGTGTTCAAGATGGTCTTTCAGTTGATGAAAGATTGGAGAATACACCAGTTGTGTCCCTGATCGTGTGTCTCTCTCTTCTCATCCCTGATCCTGTCCCCCTCTCTTCCTCTTGGCTGATAAACACAGCATATCTCTCTGAGTAACGTCACACCAATCCAATCTCATCTGACCTCTCATTGGCAGCTCCTCATTCCTGAGCTTCCTGAGTAACAGTTACTGCATAGCTGTAAAGTTACTGCATAGCTTTCTGAGTAACATCACACCAATCCAGTGTCATTTGACCTCTTTTTTAGCAGCAAGAAAGGGAAACCTGCTCAAATTTGGTCAATTATTAGAAGGGGGTTTTCACCATAAAAATACATAGACCTAGGGCTGGGCATGGCAGCTCACACCTGTAATCCCAGCCCTCTGGGAGGCAGAGGTAGGAGGATCCCTTGATGTCAGAAGCTGGAGATCAGCTTAAGCAAGTTTGAGACCCCCGTCTCTACTACATATAGAAAAACTAGCTGAGTGTGGTGTTGGTGCCTATAGTCCCAGCTACTCAGGAGGCTGAGGCAGGAGGATCACTTGAGCCCAGGAGTCTGAGGTTGCTGTGAGTTAAACTGACTCCCTGTCAGGGGCCACATATCCTGTCAACTTTTCTTGTGGCAAGTGTTCTCTCTCCCTTCCCCCTTCTCTTCCCTCTCAGCTTTATTCTCTTTGACTTCTCCACATGGTAGGGAACACGGCCTTCTACCTTCACCAGTTATCACATGAAGAGAGCAAAGAGAGCTGAAGAGAGCTCATGAAGAGAGCTGGCTTTCCTGGCCAGCTCCACACAATCCCAGAGAAGGACTCTTGTCCCCCTTGGCTAAGCCAGGGTCACCCCTAGACTGGCCACTTGAGCTCTTCCCTGTAACCAGGATCAGGGGGTTGAAAGTGACAATAATATAAAAAATACCAAGGTTGGTGCAGAAGAGAAGTGGAAATGCTCCTGGCTGGTTTCTCTTTATCTTGCCTTCCATTTCCCAGCACTCCATCGGTGCTCAAGTTAAATCTTCCAAAAATAGGTGCTCACTCCCGCTTGCCTGTAGAACCAAGTGCCAGCTCAGCTCAGGTGGTGCATGCTCCCTTCCCTCTTCATTTCCAGGCAAACACCTTGTTCCCCATTCATAGGCTCTTTGTCCCTTACCTCTTAGCTTTCAGAACTGCCATGTCCCAAGTAAAGATTTTTCTGATCCCTATCAAATGAGCCTTCCTATTTGGAAGTCTCAACATTCCGTTTTTCTAATGTTAGAAAATATTATCTAATATTATTCACTAAACTTAAATGTTTACTTTAGCATTTATAGGTGACCAGCATTTTTCTCTTCCTCTGAACAAAACAAGAACTTTAACATGGTTTTCACTGTATTCTCAAGCCATCCATCTGGTGGTTGTTGTCTAGAGATATGGATATCAATAGACATACAGATAGATACAGATAATCATATATAATGATTAATTATCTAGATTGAACTGTAAGTTTTCCTGGTTTCTTTGGTCACTGGTTTCTTGTTTTGAAATATGTGGAATGTTTTTTAAAAAACAACTGAAAGACATAGAGATAGCAAATGAAACAGTGGTTATCATATTCTATTTTATTTTTGAGTTCATTTTTAATTTTTTCCCTGCACATTTTTGAATTTCTTTTCAAGAGATAATTAACTTCCTAAGTACTCTCATGTCCTAAAGTGGCCTTGTTTTGCCCTTTCATTTATTTTTTTCTTCCCCTGGAGATTTTTATTTTATTTTATTATTTATTTATGTTTTTATTGTTGAGAAATCATTGAGGGTACAAAGAACCAGGTTACAGTGCTTGCATTTGTTAGGTAAAGTCCCTCTTATAATTGTGTCCCACCCCCAAGAGGTGTGTCACACACTGTGACCCCCCACCCCCTTTCCCTCTCTCTGTTCCCCCATTCCCCTACCCCCCACCATGTATTAGCAGCAATTGTCCTCATATCAGAATTGAGTACATTGGATTCTTGCTTCTCTATTGTTTTACCCTTTTAATTTAATGCTAGATGGGAGGGGTGTAAATTCTAGATTCAAATCTATTTTCCTACAGAAGTCATGGAAGATCTTTGAGCAGGGTGGTTTGAAGGAGCCAAGGAGTCATGGGAGAGTGGTACAGGGCCAGGGCAGTCTGGGGAGGTCCATAAAGTGACCCTCACTTTGCTTCTCAAAGGAGATAGGTGACAGGATGCTACAGGTTCCCTCTCTGAGCAGGAAGGGCCTTAGCTATCTACTCCTGGGCTAAAAGGCAGAAGCATGGGCCTGGGGGATTGATTAAGTTCCCCAGGGCTGACTTAGAGAACGGATGGGCTCCCCCTGCTGCATCAAGTAGCTGAGAGTGGTGGATGGACCTGGGTGAGCCCCCGTTCTGAAGCTCAGTTTCTCTTTCACCCTCTCTTACCCCAGAGCCCACCCCCCACCCTGAAATCCTGATTCATTCATCATCCAACACATTAGGCTGGTGCAATGTCAGCCTGGAGTGTGGCACCCTGGGCGTCACAGAGAACCTGACCGTGACCTGGCTGAGCAACAACCTCTTGAGCGAACTGGAACAGAAAGGGACGCTGGTGCCAGCCCCCAACTCCAGGAATCTAAGCCTGAGCCTGCCCCTGAGGCAGTCCAATGGGCGTCTCACCTGTGTGATCAGCAACCCTGCGGACCAGAAGAATGCAACCTTAGACCTGGACGCCATCTGTCTTCGGAGGGGTGAGTGTGATCCACCGGGATGGGTGATGAAATGGTCTGGCGGAGATGGGCAGTGGGGCTGAGGAGCACTGTAAGACCAACCATGTAGTGCCACAGGAAGGCCCTTGCTGCGGGGACACCACATCCTCATTGTAAACTTCAAGCCTGCAAGTGCAGAAGGGGCACCAATATACGGGGATTCCCCCACTGCCTGTGATGTCAATGTGTGACCGGCATGTGGGTAGCCTGTTCCCAGGGTCAAGGAGGTGGGAGGCTGAATTAGTCATCAGTATCTGAGCAGGGCAGGAGGACCTGAGGCCCCAGGCCTGACAAAACCTCAGGGCACCCCTGCCAGCCCCCAAATGCTTGTGCACCCTACTCATAGCCTCCCTCCCTGGATGGGCTGGGTTGCACACACATGGTCAGTTCAGGCTGATAGATAGCTGGTTTTTCCTTTTCTTTTTTTCCTCCCTCCCTTCTTTCCTCCTTTCCTGGTTACATGCCTGACATCCCCTTTTGGTGAATGGGAACCACCTGTGAGTACATAAACCACAGTCAGCTGCCTCTGAGTAGCATGAGCACCTACGGGCCTGACCACCATTCACCAAGTTCCCTCCAGTCAGCTCAAGTGGTCCGTAAAGGGACTACACAGGGTGGGTGGGAGGAGGGAGCTCTTACAATGGCGCCGTACCTTCGGGCTCTGTTTCATAAAATACCAAAACCCTACCATGCTGGACTACACAGGCACAACAGATGTAAAAGGAGATGTGATCATCAGGTCAGCTGCCCTGTCCCTCCCTTGTCCTCCTGAGCTTGGCCTACACACTTGGGGCTCCCCCTAACAGTCTGTTCTTGGTCATTTTCTTGTTCACTCCTCACCCAGCATCAACCCACAAGTCTGCACGGAGGCCTGCTGTGTGCTGGGGGTAGGGCACAGAGTAAAACAAGACAAGTCCTGCCCTTAAGTAACTTATGGTGCAGGGGATATTGTCACATACTGGTTGTGTGTCATTGGGAAAGTTACTGAATTTGTTGAGCCTTTCTATCTGTAAGGTGGGTAACCCTACCTACTCCACAGGGTTGTTAAAAGAATGAAAAGTGGTAATGTAATGTACGCAACGCTTTTGGCACCGTATATGACACATGATATGTCAATCATCACTAGATACCAAAGAGGAGAAGAGGCAGGGTATATATATTTTATTTTACTTTTTTTTATTTTTAACATTTTTAGAGAGACAAGCTCACTCTGTCTCCCAGGATAGAGTATAGTGGCATGATCATAGCTCATTGCAACCTCCAACTCCTGGGCTCAAGTGATCCTCACCCCATCATCTCTGCATAGGAGCCTCCCCCCTCCTCAGCTCCTGCCCTCAGGATCTTCGCAGCACCCACCCCCCGAGTAGTTGGGACCACAGCCATGTACCATTATGCCTGAGTAATTTTTTGTAGAGATGAGCTCTTGCTATGTTGCCAAGGTTGATCTTGAATTCTTGGCCTCCCAAAGTGCTGGGATTACAGGCATGAGCCAGCTGTTAAGTGCTGAAGTTGAGGCAAATACAGAGTATGGCTCAAGGAAAAAAAGTAAGTTGAATAACTGCTACAAGAATTGGGAAGGAAGGGTGTCGCAGAGAAGGAACCACTGAGTTGGGCCTTGAAGGATGAATAGGAGTTTTCCTGTGGCAATATAAGAAAGACTTCTCAGACAAAGTATATAGTGTGCTTTGAGTACTGGAGATCCCAGAACCCTCCATTCCCTCTCCCTCTTGGAAAGTAGTTCCCTCCTGGAGGTCTGAGAGGACAAAGGAGTGACAGGTGGAGGGGACAAACAAGGGCACCCAGCTGGTGGGAGCCCCGAGGTTTCTGTGCAGAGATGGGACAGAAAGCCTGGTAGAAGAAACAGGAAACTGGCAGTGGCCAGTGTGCTGAGAGGCCGGGAAGGAGGATGCACACTTGGGAGCTGGGCTGAGCCCGTCCAGTCCCACCCCTGCCTCCACACCAGGCCTGACTGAGGCAGAGCCTTTGACCCCAGGTTCTCCTCCGAGGAAATGGCTTCTGATAAGCATCCTTGCCCTAGTTCTGATGATGAGCCTGGGGGCGGGAGTGTGGATCTGGAAGAGGAAGAAGAGGAAGGCTGAGAGAGGTGGGTGCTGGGGAGCTCCCAAAGACAGGAGCTGAGGAGGGAGAAGGCCCCAGGGACAGGGGCAGGGGAGGAGAGTGGCGGATGGAGGCCCATCGGGCTCCCCCATGAATCCCTGGCAGAGGCTGGGGGAGCAATGCTGATAGTGGGAGGTATGTAAAGAACCAGGAGGGAAGGTTGGTGGGTGGTAGAGATGGAGCAGGGGTTCAGGACTGGCGCTTACAGCCCAGGGAGCAATAGCTTCCCCCATGCTGGCTTCAATCCCACACACCCTTGTTGGGTGTCTGCTGTGTGCAGGTGGGTCCGCTCTCCTGCCTGCAGTACCAGACCCCGCAGCTGCTTCCCAGGGTCTTTCCACAGAGAACTATGCTGACTTGCAGACTGATGGGGTCGACAGCCATGACTCTATCTACACAGAGATCGGCCTCCCGAAACACCCTAAGGTGGGTCTGAGGGACTCAAACAGGGAAAAGGCAAGTGCTTGGAGGCCAAGAGTCCCAGGTAATGCAGGGTGCTCTGCCCCACCAGCAGGCTCTGGACCCAGTCCTTGCCTTGGGCAATGTGTTTGGGGGCCTCACCCAGGCACACTGTGAGCTGTGGTGCAAAGGGCAGAGACCTTGTCCACACCCATAATCTCGTCAGGGTATTGCTGCTTCTCAGTGAGGGGGAGGCTGAGCAGGGCAGAGGGGCACTGAGGCTCGGAGAGGTGAGCAACTGGCCCAAGGGCCCACCAACTTGGCAGTGGAGGAAGGGGGATGAGAACCCTGGAGGGGCTCACCATCCACAGGCTAAAATCCAGGCCATAGGAGAGGCAAGAGTGTAAGTGACCAGAGGTCTGGGGGGACCAACCATCTGTGTGAGACAGGGCGCAGCTGGAAATTAGTGCTGTGGTCCCAGATGGAAAAGTTCTGCCGAGGGGAAGGCCTTGGTGGGGGAGAGCAAGGCCCTCCAGATCCACACTCCTGCCCCCAGAGCCCAGTGGCCTGCATGGGGGGAGACACAGGACCTGGGGAGCATCAGGGAAGCTGCACTTCTCCACCCCCAGCCCTTCTGCCTACCTGCTTGAGCTCCTCCCATCAATGCCTCCCCTTCTTGTAGAGGTGTAGCTGCCCCCCTGCTGCAGGAACATGCTGGGATAGCAGCTCACAGGGTTCCTGGCCCTTGGCTGGAAGTTGGTGCTGTGGTCCCAGATGGAAAAGTTCTGCCTAGGGGAAGGCCTTGGGGTGGGGGAAGAGCAAGGCCCAGATGGAACACGGAGACTTACCCAGGAGCCATGGCGAGAACTGGTCTCCTCCTTCCCATCCAGTGTCTTGTCTACTGTCCCAGCTGCCTCGGTGCCTGTCCTGTTGTGGCTTCCCATCTTGGCCTGAGTCATGTCCCCTTCTGACCTGGCCTGCAAGGGACTCAGGAAATACTCCTTGGGACCCAAGCCCCCATACCCTCCCACCAGAGAAACACAGGAGTGAGCAGTGTGTGTAGACTTTGGGACAGAGAAACGAACCAGGTGACATCCAACTGATACTCATTGCTGCCCGAGTCCCTGCCGCTGGGGAGCTCCCAGGCTGCTGGGGAAGGGACACCCCCCAAGACACAGGGATGTGCACAGAGGGGAGGGGTGAGAAGGAGCACAGTCAGGAGAGAGGGTGTGAGACCCTGCTCTGACACTGACTCCTTGATTAACCTTAGAGAGATTGCCTCCCTGAGCCTCAGTTTCCTCTTTATAAAATGTGGATTGTGGGAATAATAATACCTTACAGTTAGCTGGTACTTTGCAGTTTTCCAAAGCACCTTTGCAATGAGAGAAGTCAAGGTGATTTAAAAATTTGTCCAAGAACTATTTATTGAGTGCCTATTAGGCTCCTAGAATCATTCTGATCTGGGCTACAGAAGTCCAGAAAAACAAAACAAGTTAAAAATATTGAAAGTGCTTGCCCTCATTGAACGTGCCTGCTAATGGGGGGTGGGTGTGAATGGGAGAATGACAAAATAAATAACAAAGCAGAAAATAAAGCAGGGAAGGGCAGAGGGGACACAATGGGCTGTCAGGGCAGGCCTCACCAAGAGGAGGACCCTGAGAGAGGAGATGGAAGAAGCAACATGGGGGCGCCGTGCAGCGAGAGGAGAAGGGTGGCACAGCAGGCAGAGGACAGGACAAGTGCAAAAATGCGCAGAGTTCAAGAGAGGGGTCTGGGCTGAAGCCATAATTGGGGGAGTTATCAGGGTTGAGAGAAGAACTACCTAACTGAGGACAAGAAGCACGCAGAGAAAGGTAGCCCGATGGCCCCTGTACATAGTTCTCAGAGGCTGACCAAGACCACCTCTCCACCCCACTTGAACTGCAGAGCAACGTGGAGAAGAGAAGCTTCTGTGCACAGGGCCCCGAGCCAGCCCCAGAGGTCTATACCGTTTATGAGAAGATCCGGCCACACATAGAGGAGGATGCCTAGAGCACGTGGACACTGACTCTGAGGAGGGGCCTTGGTAAGATCTGCTGCCCATCCCACCCTTCATGCTGGGGTCTTTATCTCCTTCCATAAGGTCCAAGTCTTCCTGACCCACCCCACTGAGATGGCAAGGGCCTGCCATAGGTGCGAGCAGTGACCCTACTACTCAGACATCAAAGCATGAGAGGCAGACCCTTCAGTTGGCCTCTGACCTCTGGCCTCTGACCCACTTACTTCCCACTAGGGAGCACCCTTGGTCAGGCAGGACCTGCGTAGACATTGTCAGGGGACAGAGATGATTTTGCAGAACAGGGAGGGTTCTGGGCCTGAGAAAGACAAGCCTTGGGAGGAGGACCTTTAGGACACTGCCACCCAACCCACGACCCAAGAACAGAGAGGTAGCCCTTGACTGTGGAGAAGCATGAGGCCTGCAGATTCAGGACCAAGGGTCAGCTGCAGCATGGAGGTGAGTGGTGGAAAGGGGAGGGAGCCTTTCTCGAGCTCCACCACCTACCAGGCTTACTTTTAAGCACAGCGAATGTATTATCTCAGGATTTCTCCAAATTCAATTAATTCACAGATCCTTCTCATTTTATTTCATAGCAAATGCATATAGTATAAAAGTTAAAAGTCATGTTATTGAAATTGTGATGTTTCATCAATTTCGTTGCCGTAGTACAGGTGGTCTTGTTTCCAAAGTGTAACTAATTGGTTTAAATAATATGCACATAATATATTAAGCAACATGCTAAATCATACCATCCATATAGTTTTTCATTTTAATCAACTTGGATTTCTGAGTAGATAATCATATTATCAACAAATAATTATAATTTTTGCTTCTTTCTTTTCAATTTATGCCTTATTCCTTTCTTTCGTCTGATTACACTGGCTAATACCTCCAAAACCAAGCTAACTAATAATGATTATAAAAGATATCCTTATTTTTTCCTTAACTTTAAGATGAATACTTCCAATGTTTCCCTGCCAAGCATGATATTTTTAGGCTAACACATATGTATTTTTATCATGTTGACAAAGTCTGCATGCATTCTTATTTTATCAAAAATTTCACCAAAAATAAAACATCAAATATTGCTTTTTCCTTTCCAGCATTTGTGAATGTATTATATTGCTTTTCTCTTTTTCACATATTCCTAATGTTGAACCTTTCTTGCATTTCTGGAATAAGCTCCACTTGATGTATGATTTCTTTTTCTTTTTTCTGAGACAGAGTCTCACTCTGTTGCCCAGGCTAGAGCGCAGTGGTGTCAGCCCAGCTCACAGCAACCTCAACCTCCTGGGCTCAAGAGATCCTCCTGTCTCAGCCTCCAAGTAGCTGGGATTACAGGCACCTGCCACAACGCCTACCTAATTTTTCTATTTTTAGTAGAGACTGGGGTTTCACTCTTGCTCAAGCTGGAACTCCTGAGCTAACGGGATCTTCCCACTTCAGCTTCCCAGAGTGTTAGGATGTAAGCCACCATGCCCAGCCATTTGTAATATTGTTGGATAATATTTTTATTTGAGATTTTTATGTCATTATTTATAAATAAAATTCTCCTGTAGTTTTTATGCTTTACAAATATCAGTTTGGTATTTGTGTTATGCTTATCAAGAATTCATTTTATCCTCACTTCTTATAAAAATTTGCTTTATAGTAAAAAATAACTCATTTAAAGAAAAGAGTTTTCATCACACAGTAATTTAAATTACTTTTATTACAATGTTACTTTAAGATATACAAACATGAAAGTATGTATAAATGTCTTAGATATAGCTTTTATGTTATAAACTAAAAAATGTATATAATGTAAATAAAAACTAAAACAATGAAGCAATTATTATTTAAACTAATGTTCAAACCTACAAATTTAATGTAATGTGACAGATGTTTTTATTTGGCTGAAACCAAATCACTGATGTTGGAATTCAAGGAAAAAACTAGCTTTACATCAAGTTCTACATTTAATCTTTTTAGACTTTAATACGAAAAAATGCACATGGCTTGACGCCTATAGCTCAGTGGCTAGGGTGCCGGCCACATACACCGGTGGTGGCAGGTTTGAACCCAGCCTGGGCCTGCCAAACGACAGTGACAACTACAACAACAACAACAAAATGCTAGTTCACATACATATGTCGTGTAAAGCTTGATTAATTTAAAGTCTCTGTTTACTAGTTCAAGATAGTTAACCTTATTCTTAACCAGTCTGCCAGGTGACAATTGATAGATCTGTAAAAAGAGTTTTACCCACCTGAAAAACATAAACATTTTTTAGCGTTATTGAAATCTCCACTTAGTGCATATAATCTACTTATTATTAGAATCAATAATAAGGATAGAGGGGATGGGCTGGGGGAGCTTCTCATCTACACTTCATCAAAAGCCAATGAACAAGGGTGTCATACCACATGGCCAGTCCAATCTAATGGGATACACAAACTGTTGTATCAAGTCTTACTCATGTTAACGAAGGCTAAGGGTTCAAACGATGCCCTAACAAACAAAGCAAAGTCAAAAGTGAAAGCACATGTAGTGAGAGTAAGATGGAGTCAGGCACCCACTGTCTCCCATTCTTCCTGTTTTGTAAATTTAGCTCCCACCTCAGAGATGCCTATCTTGAGTAGTTTAGGTGGATTGATTTAGGAGATTAACTTTTGAACTGGAATGTTGTAATGGGTCACTGAGTTATACTGATTATTATTTAAAGTGTGAGTTAATGTGG
Source organism: Perodicticus potto (assembly GCA_963574655.1). Lineage (NCBI taxonomy): Eukaryota > Metazoa > Chordata > Mammalia > Primates > Lorisidae > Perodicticus > Perodicticus potto. The sequence continues at coordinate 64,371 of CAUYRH010069087.1, forward strand.
TCTTTGCTTTGAACTTTTATGTATGAAACTGTAAGCTTAGAAAGAGAGGAACAGAACAGTTATGGAGAGACTACTTACTCTTGGTGTTCTCTGGAATCCCGGCCTTCACAATAAAGTTTGGTGGATCTATCCCTTTCTGTGCATATTGCCTGACAGGGACAGGTGGCCAGACCCTCCTCTGGCAACAAAAGGAGTCACAGTCTGCTATTTGGAGGCAAATAGCAGAACCAACTTTAAAGACTTCAATCAAAGATGTGGAAAAGCAGAAGATACTAATGTGAGACTTACAGAATTATTTGGTTCTCCAAAATGAAGGAAAGGAATAACAGCTTGCACAAGACTGATGGAACAGAAAAAGTAATCCTTTTGTAGAATTAAAAAATGCAAAGAACAGAATCAGCCAGATGGGTCACATGGAGGAAAGACAGGATGAGAAAATAACAGCGTACAAGAGGAAAGCAATTAGTGAGCATGAGAGACGAAGGAGGTTAACTGGTTAACCAAGGAAGAGATGGAAGGGACAGAGAGGAGAAAATACAGTCAACACTGTCTATTTCTTCCTCCAAATACACCTGTCTCACTTACAGAACACTGGCTAGCTCAGGTGTCAAGAAAAGACACACCTGTTATCAGGGGGTGAGATAGGCATGTGACTGTGCTCTGCCCAGTGACTGATGACGTGTAAGGAAAAGTCTACTGCGGGCTTCTGAGAATGACTTGTATCCTGATAAGAGCAAGGAGGGAGTCATGGTCCATTTTCTGTTGCTTATAACCGAATACCTCAAACTGAGTAATGTATAAAGAGAATTAATTTATTTCCTTACAGTTATGGAAGCTGGGGGTAGGGCGCGTCTGGGTACAGCCTTCCTGCTGATGGGGACTCTCCCCTGCAGCTATCACGTGGTGAGTGGGTTGAGTGTGCTTCTGTCCCTGCTCAGGCCCCTCCTCCTCTTAGAAAGTCACCAGTTCCCTGCTGTGTTAACCCATTAATCCATTAATCCATGTTAAAAGTGTGACTGAAAATAAAATCTGAAGGCTTCCCACTCAGCAACTTACTGACTGGACCCCCTCTTGGGCAAGGGGATCCCTAAAACTGTGTTGCTAGCCATGAGAGAGAAGATCAGACAAGACTCATCATGCTCCCTCCCCTTCATGGAGATGCCCTCTGTGACTCACTAACAGACCTAAGGCTATGCAAGACCTGCCCACAGGCCCTCAATATACACTAACAAACCACTTGAGTCTGTCTGGTACTCTGTCTCTATCTGCCTCTATTAGCAGATCCTTTATCTTTTTTTTTTTTAGAGACAGTGTCTCACTTCATCACCCTCGGTAGAGTGCTGTGGTGTCATAGCCCACAGCAACCTCCAGCTCTTAGGCTTCAGCGATTCTCTTGCCTCAGCCTCCCGAGTAGCTGGGACTACAGGTGCCCACCACACGCCTGGCTAAGCAGATCCTTTATCTTAAGCTTCCCTTTTCACTGACTCCTGGTCCTTTAGACAGAACCTAACTCTTTCAGCCCTTCGTCAGCTAAAGAATCTTTAAACCTACCTGTAATCTGTAAGCTCCCACTCCCAGATGTCCCACCTTTTTGGGCCAAACCAATGTATGTTTTCCACATATAGATTTATGACCTCGCCTGAATTACCCATCTCCCTAAACTGTATAAAACCAAACTGTAACCCCACCACCTCGAATCCACTTGCTCAAGGCTTTGTAGGTGTGGCTCCGGGTCATGGTCCTCCAATTTGGCTGTGAATACACCTCCTTAAAATATTTTAGAGTATGGTTTCTTTTCCCTTGACCAATGAAAAACTTTAGACAAATTAAATTTAACAGAATTTAATTGAACACAGAACCATTTGCAAACCAGGGAGACCCCTAGCACCAGAACAGGTTCAGGGTGACTCTGGGGCTGCCCGATGGGCAGATAACATTTATGGACAGAGGAAGGAACCTGAAATACAGAAAACAGAAGCGAGGCCCAGAAACAGCTGGATTGGTCACAGCTCCGTGTCTGTCTTTGTTGAAGTTAACTAACTGCCTGTGATTGCCCAGAACTCTGATTGGCACAAGAGTAGGTTCTGGTCTGTTTACTCATCCAGTTGGGCTAGTCCTCACCCCTCAGATTCCACAGTGGGGACTGTTTCCAGCACATGACATTTGAGTGACATTCACACCATAGTGAGGGGTGAAGAGACACTCTGGGGCTGTGAGAGCCGCCTCAGGACAGAGGCCAGGCCCCAGCCCTAGCGTCTCGAGTGCTGACTCAAACCCAGCTGCAGCTTGTCTCTAGCCTTAAAAATTATCAGAGGAGCAGCACGAGAGCTGTGGGGGATGTGGGAAGAGTGGCATGGGGACACGTGTGAAGAAGTGGTCTTGGAGTTCGGCTGCGGTTTTGTTTGCTTTGCTAAATTGCTGTGTGTGGAGGGTGGTTGGACGTGCAGATTGAAACTGGGCTTTGGCTTCTATGTTCAAGATGTTCATGAAATGAGCACTTGTATGTGTCTCCCCAGGGCCTTATCTGTCTCTTCAAGCTCTTAAAACTATTTGTTTTAGAATATGGGGAAAGGGGCAAGGGAGGGGAGAGGGGGGTGGAAGGTAATTGGTGGGATCACACCTACGGTGCATCTTAGAAGGGTACAGGTGAAAATTACTGAATGCAGAATATAAAGGTCTTAACACAATAACTAAGAAAATGCCACGAAGGCTATGTTAACCAGTTTGATGAAAATATTTCAGATTGTATATGAAACCAGCACATTGTACCCCATGATTGCATTAATGTACACAGCTATGATTTAATAGAAAAAGAAAAAAAAAACCTATTTGTTTTAGTGTTTAAGTCACAACATGAAAGAAAGACGTAGTAACAGCCCAGAGACGCGGGGCATCTCAGAGAGAGATGGGCGTCTGCTTGGTAAGGAATGATCACATCAGAATCTCTGGGGTGATGTCCAGGAAATAGTAGGGTGTTAATGACCCAGGTGAGCCTGGTGTGTCCGATGCATGGCCAAGTGTGAGAATCACTGCCCAGGAAAACACACCCAGGACACGGCAGAGAATGGAGCTGTCTGTCCAGAGGAACCCCAAGGGACTCTGAACTGGGGAAGCCAGGTGGCCCATGGGGTAGGGGACTGGAGCAGGAGCCTTCTGGGAGGTCCATGTGAAGTGGTCAACCCCCACCCTGGCCACTCCAGGCATGTCCTTCTCAGACATCAACACAGGAAGGCTCTTCTCAGACAAAAACACAAATCCCTGACTGTGTTGTCTGGAGAGAATGTGGGCAGCTAGGGTGGGTAATGAAGCCTCAGGAAACTCCTCTCTTTCAAAAATTTAGGGGTTCCCCAGCTCCAGCCCAACAGAACAACCATGTTCTTTCTTAAATATGAGAGGACAACCAAGGGTCACCTAACAGGTGAGAAAATCTGTAAGTACAAGGGACAATTCCAATCAGGGCTGAATAGAAGGGGGCAGGCGTGGCAGGAAAGAGTTAAGTTCCCTGCCTAAGTAGCAGGAAGGCATTAGGTGATGGCTCACATTGGAAACTCCCGAAATAGCCTTGAAAGCATTACCTAGAAACACAGAAGTAACCACAGAAAATCTAAAAGCAGAGAGAATAACAGAAGTGGTTGACTCTGGGGAGAAACTGAGACCAGCAGGGGGCTGAAACTTTTCAGTACATTTTTAAAAGCCAATTATAGGCATGATTTTGAATACATATGTGATACATTTGTTTTAGCATTTAAGTCACGAAGAGAGACTCAGTAGCAGTCCAGAGATGTGGGGCATCTCAGAGAGAGATGGGCGGCTGTACATATGTAATGTATTTATAATACATATTTAACATATACCTAATAATACACATTTAAAAAGAAGAAATCAGACTGTAAAATGGGCCTCGTCAAACTTGAATGTGCCTGCAATTCGGTTGGCAGTCTCAGAGAGCAGAGTCAGACTCAGGTGAGTCTCAGGCACCTGTGAGCCAGCACCTCTTACGTGGTCCTGGGCAATGCAGATGCTGCTGGCCTAAGGACCACACTTGAGTAGCAAGGATGTGAGTGACCCTAAATGATGCCAGGCTGAGGCACTGGAGTAAATTCTGGGGATAATTGGAAATCCCTGAGCTCCTTGACCAGGGGTGAGGGAGGGTCAGAGGATACTCCAGGTGGATTGGTCAGTGCAGTATGGTCATTCGAGAGACACTCGAGCCATATGGAGTCCTGATAATTCAGGGGAGAGATGATGGGCTAAGTTGTGACAGTGGTGGAGGGCAGAGGTGACAGGATGGAGAGAGGGAGACATTGCTGAAACAGGAGAACTTGGAAAAGGATTGGTTTTGGAGTCAAGGCAGGAAGGACACTCAACTTTCAAGCTGGGAGGGTCCCGGGCCTTCCGAGACCCCAGGGAGGAAAGAAACCTCAGTTTGGGGAGTGGGGCGGCTGAGTGTGAGGAGCCTGTGGGGCCACCAATGGCTGGTAACATAGACCAAGTTCAGAAACGGTGGAAAGCAGTGAGGAAGTGACTCAAAGGCAAGAACGATCCATCACTAACAAATAACAAAAGAATGTCCTCTGTTACGAGCACACCCAGGGCCTGCATCCGATGTGGGTTAAAGCTGCAGGGTCAAACTTAGGCCATTAAGGCGTCCTCTTTCCTGTCCCTGCCCTGTTATCTCCATTCAACTAACGTCATATTTGCAATCCCATACCCTCTGGACAAGGGCCACGGGACCTTGGACTATATCTCATTCTCAAGGAGATGGTGATCTCTCTCTGTGGCCAAAGCAGCTTTTTCACACTCATGCACCCCCTGAAGGATGGGGTGAGGCAGAATAGCAGGAAAGAGGGACATTCCATAGGGTGACCTTCGTCACTTCCACTCAACAACACTGAGCACAGATAAAATGCTAAATCTATGCACAGTCTTGGCTTAGGCACAGAGGAAGGGGCATTTTTAAAGCATCTCTAATATTATTTGCTAGTACGTTTCACTTATTTGCTGTAAAATAAAAAGAGAAAATGAAACAGCTGCACTTTTCTGTGTGTCACAACTGGAGAATGTTTCCACCTTGTGACTGGTCAGCCTGAGACTAACAACCCTGGGGGAGGGGCCCCACAGGTGGGCCATTGCAGGCCCTGTGCCACTGTCACTGAAGTGGGCCCTCTCCCCGTGGCAAGGAGACAGATCTGCCTTGGGCTGCATCCCCATGGGTAAGAATGGGAGGAGTCTGACCACGGACTCGCAGGGCCATCATCTGGAAGAGGCACATGGGTGACACTGTGACCCCCTTCTCATCCTACAGATTAGGAAACTGAGGTTCCCGAAAGGTGAGTCAGCAAACCCAAGGTCTGGAAAGTTAACAAGTGGCAGAGTCAGACCTTGGTCCAGGTCTCCAGAGTCTCGAACCTGTGGTCTTTCCAGATCCAAGTCCATGTCAGTGATGTGAGTCTCTTGCACTAATGTGGCTTCAGGCCCTTGGGCCCCTCCCAATGGGGCTTCTAGGGGATGGTGAGTTCAGCAAGGCTGTTCACTGAGAAAGCCACTCCTCATTTATGGGGCCAACCATGTCCCTTATGAACCTCCAAGGACACCAGGTTAGACTCCAGCCTGTCCTGCTCCCGATCCCTAGGGTAAGACCTTCCTTGCCATCTCCTATCGAATGCCTGCTGACCATTTGCAGCTCACATGGCCCCTGGGGAGCTGGCTTTGCCCTGCCCTGATGGAGGTAGAGGTCCTGGGTTCTCACAGTTGTCAGCAGGTTGTAAGTTATCTGTCACGGCCCTGGCTAGGGCCCTTCCCTTCTGGTGCATTTGATGTGTTAACCAGGTCTGTTTGCCATCACCAAGTACCATGGTCTGGGAGCTCACACACAGAAATTTATTTGCTCATAGTTCTAGAGGCTAGAAGACCAAGATGAAGGTATCAGCAGTGCTGGTTTTCTCTGGGCCCTTCTCCTTGGCCTGTGGACAGCTGTCTTCTCCCTAACTCAGAGTGGCCTTCCCTGTGTGCCTGCCTAATCTCCTACCCCCTTATTCTTGGAAGGACTCCAGTCAGGGCAGACCTACCATATGACCTCTTTTTACTTTCTTTACCTCTTTAGAGGATCTATCTCCAAAGCACCTCACCAACCAAAACAGCACCTGAGATAAGCCCAGAGCCCCTCCCTCCCATCTGGGACTGGTATAGAGGGACTGGCCCTGTTCTCACCACAAACATCACTCGAGTCACCAGCCCCATCAAGGACAAGATCTTTCTCCCCCACTGGTCTTCAGAACACATGGGATGCTGCAAATGATGTTGGCATCTATTGACAAAGTCCTCAAAACTTCCCGACACAAGTGATGGAAGAACTCCTTCCCAGCGAGGGCTCTCCCAGGCGGGACCCTTACACCCACTGAGATCTGCCCGAGTCTCATCAGACCTGAGGACGGCTGCCTCTGGCCATTCGTCAGTATGAAGTTCTGCTCTCTGTGAACCCTCCTTTCTCCTGGACCTTCTGTCTAGAGAATGGGAGGCAAGAACATTGTCCCTGTTCTCTGCAGGATGGGCAGATTTATGAAAGGCCGTGTTTCCAAATCTCAGCAATAGGGCAGTGCCCCACCCCTACCTGAGAAGAACATCTACTATTAATAGCTGTGCCTGGGTGTCTCCATGTTTGGGGCCTTGAAATAGTTTTTACCCATTTTCTAAAGCTGTCCCTGCCAAAAGACAAAATCTACCTTTCTGACAAAATTTCTTTGCAGATGTTTTTACTTCTGGTTGGTTATCTCTGGTGTATTTCAGTCAGTTAACATTTATCTGGTGATTACCAAGGCAAGGAGGTGGACTCAATATGCGTTATCTCGTTAATCCTCAAATAATTCTAAGGAAGATCAACGTATCCACTTTACAGATGAGAAAAGTGAGGTATAGAGAATCAAAGTGATTTAAGATACAAGACTGGTAAATATTGGAGCAAAGATTCAAACCCAGCTTGGTCCATCTCCAAAGCATATGCATTTTTCTATACTTCCGTTACAATCTTTAGAAACAAAACAGTTTTACTTAGACATAATTTACATACCATATATTTCACCCATTTAAAGTATACAATGTATTATTTTTTTTTTACACTGATTACATTGTTAGGTAACATCCCTCTTACAATCGTGTTCTGCCCACAAAAGGTGTGGCACAAGACCCCAAGACCCCACCCGCCTTGCTCCTTCCCTCCAGAGTGTAGTATTTTTTAATATATTCACAGACATGTGCACCAAAAGAGTCAATTTTAGAACATTTCATTAACTCAAAAAGAAACTTTCTGCCTTTCAGCTATTGCCCCTCCTTCTTGTTCCCCACCTTTTCCCAGAGCTGAGCAACCTCTGATCTACTTTCTGTCTCCGTAGATTTCCCTGTTCTGGACTTTCATATGAGTAGAGTCAAACAGGTGTGATCTTCTGTAACTAGCTTCTTTACTTTAGCACAGCGTTTGAAAGTTCATCTGTGTCATAGCATATCTCAGTACTACTCTAATACCTCATTGTATAAATATACAACATTTTGTAATTCATGTTGATGAATATCTATTGATGTTTGGGTTGTTTCCATTATTGGGCTATTCTGAATAATGCTGCTGTGAACATTCACTCACAAGTTTCTGTGTGAACTTGTTTTTTTATTTCTCTTGGGTATACACCTAAGAGTAAAATTGCTGGGTTACATGGTAAACTCTATGTTCAATCATTTGAAGAATTGATAGACTGTCTTCTAAAGTAGTGGTAACATCCAACCTCCCATGTATGGGGCTTCCAGTTTCTCCAGATCTTTGCCAACATCTGTTGTTATGTAACTTTTTGATTCTAGCCATCCTTGTGAACGTGAAGGGGTGTTTCATGGTTTTGAGTTGCATTTTCCTGATGATTAATGATGCTGAGCATCTTATCTGTGTTTATTGGCCATTTGTATATCTTCTTTGTAGCAATGTCAGTTTAGATATTTTGCTTATTTTAAAATTAAGTTATTTATCTTTTTATTGTTCCCTTGTGAGAATTCTTCACATATCCTAAAAAATATCCTATTACTATATGCAATATACAAATATTTTCTCCCATTCTATAGTTTGTCTTTTTACTTTCTCAATGAAGTGTCCTTTGAAGCACAAAAATTTTAATTTTTTATTAAATTCAAGATGTCTATTTTTTCTTTTATTGCTGATGCTTTTGGTACAACAACTAAGAATCCAGTATCATTTTCAAGGCAGTAAGATTTGCCACTATATTTTCTTCTAAGAGTTTGATAGTACTGCTCTTGAATTCATGTCTTTTATCTGTTGTGAGGTAGTTTTTGTATACAATGTGAGAGCAGAGTCCAACTTCATTCATTTGCATGAGATTATGCAGTTGTTTCAGCACTGTTGGTTGAAAAGATTATTCATTCCCCATCATATGATTTTGGCACCTTGTTTAAACTATTTTATCATAGGTATTTGAATCAGCTTGTCAACTTCTCCAAAGAAATCAGCTGAGGTTCTGACAGAGATGGCATTAAATCTGTTCATCAGTTTCGGGAGTATTGCCATCACAGCGATGTTTAGTCTTCAAATACCTAATATGGGATGTTTTCCCATTATTTAGATCTTCCTTAATCTTTCCAACAATATTTCATACTTTTCATAATATAAGTTTTATATTTCTTTTGTTAAATTTATTCCTAAATATTATATTCTTTTATATGCTATTGTGAATAAGATTTAGTTTCTTAATCTCATATTTGGATTGCTCATTGCAAGTATAGAAACAATTGATTTTTGTGTATTGATATAGTATTTTATGAGCTTGCTGAACTGACCTATTAGTTCTAATATTTTTTAATGGATTCATTAGTCTTTACTAGACCAAAAATTATGTTATTTGAAAACAGAGACAGTTTTATTTCTTCCTTTGCAATCTGGAGGACCTATTTTCCTTGCCTAAATATTCTGACTAGAACGTCCAGCACAATGCTGAAAAGAAGTGATAGAAGTGGACATTCATAAATTTTCCTGACCTTAGGAGGAAATCATCCAGTCTTTCACCATTAAGTGCGATGCTAGCTATAGACTTTTCATAGGTACTCGTTATCAGGGTGATTTGATATGTTGCATTGTTGGATTTTTTAATGTTAAATCAACCTTGCATTCCTGGAATAAATTCCTCTTGGTCATGGTGTTTAACTACTTAATATTTTTCTGGATTTGGTTTGCTTATACTGGTCTGTCCTTTACTGATAATGTCTTCTGGTTTTGTCATCAGGGTAATAATCATCTTGAAAAGTAAGTTGGGAAGTATTCTTTGTGAAGAATCAATATTAATTCTTCGATTGTGGATGGGTGGAACATGATAGCGGACGGGACGGATGTCTAGGGCAACTCTCCCAAATCTTAAGATGAGAGAGAGGGTGGCTAGATCTTCTTCCGTGTGGAGTGTTGGTGTGGACAGACAGCTAGGAGGCGTACAGCGAGATGCTGGATTGCTGAAATTAAAATGTAAACCGGAGCTGCGGAATCTGCTAGGGAAATTTTTGTGCCACTGTTGAAGTGGTGCTAAGCAGCAGTAACCAGCCCCTCCCCCACAGAGGACTGCAGTTCATGGGGAAATTAGGTGCTGAGTGGAGAAACTAGTGAAGTGTGGACTTCTGCGCCCAATCTGGAGGTCAGATAGGGGTGCTGTCTGGAACAGATCAGCTGAGGCTGGGCAGCCAGTTGGAAAACAGACGGATTTTGAAATTTCAGAAATGGCAACACAGGCACCTTCTTCTACAGGCCAGATATGGTGGTAACATGGTAACAAAGTTAACCGTGAATCAGGTATAAGCTTGGGAACCACTCACAGCGCCACCTGGTGTCCAGAAAGTATATTGCAATATAAATATCTTCCTACTAAAGTTGACCCCTATGCCATCAGCATAGATGTATTATTTTTGTATGTATCTATAAGAACAATATTTTGGTGGTTGGTGTCTTTTTTCTTCTCTTTTTTCATCCCCCCTGTTGGAGTAATTATTAATTTTCTTTTAATTTTTTATTTTTTTTCTGTTTTTATTAATAACACACAATTTTTTTTCTTTTTTTCTTTTCGTCCTCTTCTTCCATTCGTATGGTTGCTGAGAGTGCTTACATCGGATTTGTAGAGGTTTTTTTTGCTGTTGTTGTTTTGTTTTGTTTTTTGATTATCATTATTTCTGTTGTAGTTGGTTTTTGTCTGTGTGTCCAGTTGTTTCTGATTGTCCATGCATCTGTGTGCTTGTATGTCTGGTAGCCTTTTTGTCTGTTTATTTGCTCATTTGGTTTCAATGTGTTTTGTGTTTTGCTAAATCCTTGGGTTGGCTACTTTCCCTAAATACAATTTTCACATTCAACAAGAACAAGGGGGTTTGGGGGATGACAGTTGACTGGAGCCAGCTTTCAACAGAAGTTTCAGTCCAGAGGAAGAGATAACAGCCAGAAAGAAGCCCACAAAGCTGAAGGAAGGCAGACGAGCTGAGAGAAGAGATAGATAACTGCATGTCTTCCCTGCCAAGGCAAGCTTCCATTCCAAGGAATCAGATTTCAGGTACAGATCCTACCCCAAAGAGGACATGTGTCTGTCCCATCCCCTAAGAGTATTACTTGCTTGCTGGATCTTTACTAGTGAGTGATGAACTGAGGCTCTACTCCCTCACTCCACCAGAGGGAATTGCTGGAAGTTGGGACTCCTTCTCCAGAGAGCCCCTGCTGTGAGCCCAGGAATTCCCTTGTCACGCAGGAAGTTTAAACAAATATTTTCCTTGCTACATTGAACTTCCAGTTTACCCTTCTCCACTGGCCTGGTGGTCCAACCCCTGCAGAGACCAGAATGTCTGCACTTGTTGGCTAGGACTTGACATTGCATAGATGGAGGCAGTGCAGCTATGCTGTATCTGTGAATCCAGTAACATTACAGAAAGACATAGAGGGAAAGGTGACTGACCTGGCCCTGAGAAAGTGTATCTCAACAGTGGGCAGAGGCTTGGGTATCTGCACTATGGGTGGAGACCTGGGAACTGCTGAGGTGCACAAACCCAAGTGGAGACCCCTCCCACCCAACACCAGCATTGGTAGAGTGATCTTGCTGGGGTCTAATTTGAGAGAGTCATCTCCACAACTCTGTGGTGTGCCAGAGGGAACCAGACCTCGCTCTATAGGGGTACCAGAACTACAGAACAGTGGCAACAAAGGTGCAGTGGCTGAGGGAGAAATTCTTTTGCTGGATAAACCTCAGGATATCCTCAGGTTTAGATTGAGCTCAGGTGGAACTTTTTCTCCAGCAGCTATTGAGCGCCTGAGGCAAGCAGGCTTCAGCTTCCCCTGCTGAATGGTGGTAGAAAGTGGTAACCACAAGGAGGAGGCAGTGACCTTACTTTGATTCTGGCAGGCAAATAGTCCTGGCACATTTGCTTGTTGGACAGAACTGGGCCACAGAGACTGGGTTAAAAAAGACTGCCAGTGGGGCTACCAGCAACTGGGGTTACCAGAGTCCGGTGGTGAAGGTTGAGCAAGGTGGGGAAAGAGGTATCACCCCCCTTGCTCCAAACATTCTACTGGATGGGCCTGTCTGGCTCCTCAGAACACCAGAGGTGCTCTAGCCACACTTGAGCTACCAGTAGACTCCTAATATCTAGTTGCTGCAGACCTTTTGAACCCTCCAGGTAGAGAGTGGGTGCTGTTTTGGACAATTGGTTTGGAACTCTTGAACTGGACAAATCACCCAAATCACCCAAAGGACCCTCCAAGGTGATACCTTGGTTCTGTTGTAGTGGGAAGGTTTTATTTTCTTCTCCCAGGTATTATTTGTGGGGGACAGGAGGTCCTTGTTGCTTGTATTTCTTCAAAGCTGAGACTGCAACCAAGAGTCACTGATTCACTAGGATTGGACATAGATCAGCTGAATAAAAGATAGAGCCACCTACCCCCACTACACCAATCAGGTCTCTAGAGTCACAGACTGTAGTACTGTACAGGTCCTTTGCAAAATTGTAGAGGAAAAGCTGCAGTCACCAATCCCAGTTCATTGGCGAAGAGCTGGTAAACCACAACCCCAGAAGACTAAAATCCAATTTCACCTTACCTGCTCATCTAGCTAAACAGTGAAAAACAATCATGGGGCAGAATCAGTGGAAAAACTCTGGCAATATGAATAATCAGAACAGTCCAACCCCCACACCCCCCACCAGAATGACAAACCAGCCAAACCAGAGGATCCCATTCACAAACGGATGGCTGAGATGTGAGAAGCTGAATTTAGAATTTGGATGGCAAATAAGATCAACAGAATGGAAGTAAAGTTGGAGTTAGAAATTCTAGGAATAATTCAAAAGATGTCTCAAGAATTCAATGAATTCAAAGACAAAATCATTAAAGATTCAGACACAATGAGAAAGGAAGTTGTAGCCAAACATGAAAACCATAACCTATAAAGAGAAGAATATAAGAATGACTGCAGATCTCTCTGTTGAAACCTTTCAAGCTAGAAGAGGGTGGTCATTGACTTTTAATCTCCTAAAACAAAGTAACTTTCAACCCAGGATCCTGATACAGCTAAACCTAATTTCATTTATGATGGAGAAATTAAATACTTCAATGACATTCACATGTTGAAGAAATTTGCCATAACTAAACTACCTCTACAGGATATCCTCAGTCCTACCCTCCATAACGACCAGTGCAGTTCTCCACCACAAATGTAAACTCACTTTGAAATTTTTGATCAAATTCCATCTTCCACAAGGGTGAAAGGATTAAAAATGTCCACTGGTCTCTCAAAAAACACAATACCCACAATTCTACCAGGTCTATCAATATTCTCAATTAATGTGAATGGCTTACATTGCCCTCTAAAGAAGCACAGACTGGCTAACTGGATACAAAAACTCAGGCCAGATATCTGCTGCATACAAGAATCTCATCTTACCATAAAAGATAAATACAGACTCAGGGTGAAGGGATGGTCATCTATATTCCAGGCAAATGGAAATAAGAAAAAAGCAGGTGTTGTAATTTTGTTTGCAGATACAATAGGCTTTAAACCAACAAAAGTAAGGAAAGATAAGGATGGTCATTTCTTATTCATTCAGAGCAAGACTCAATATGATGTGATTTCAATTATTAATATTTTATGCACCCAACCAGAATACATCTCAATTTATAAGAGAAACTCTGACATGAGCCACTTGATTTTCTCCAGCTCCATAGTAGTCAGAGATTTTAACACGCTTTTATCAGTGTTGGGTAGATCCTCCAATAAAAGCTAAACAAAGGCTCAGCACCTGTGGCTCAATGGGCTAAGGGCCAGCCACGTACACCTGAGCTGGCAGGTTTGAATCCAGCCTGGGCCTGCCAAACAACAATAACGGCTGCAACCAAAAAATGGCCGGGCATTGTGGTGGGCACCTGTAGTCCCAGCTACTTGGGAGGCAGAGGCAAGAAACTTGCTTGAGCCCAGGAATGGGAGGTTGCTGTGAGCTGTGATGCCACAGCACTCTATCCAGAATGACAGCTTGGGGCTCTGTCTCAAAGAAAAAAAAAAGACAGAAAAAGAAAAAGAAGCTAAGCAAAGAAATCTTAGATTTAAACTTAACCATTCAACATTTGGATTTAACAGACATCTACAGAACATTTCATCCTAACAAAACTGAATACACATTCTTCTCATCAGCCCAAGGAACATACTCCAAAATCGATCACATCTTAGGTCACAAATCTAACTTCAGCAAATTTAAAAGAATAGAAATTATTCCTTTCGTCTTCTCGGACCATCATGGAATAAAAGTTGAACTCACTAACAACAGGAATCTATATACTCATACAAAAACATGGGAGCTAACTAACCTTATGCTGAATGATAGATGGGTCATAGATGAGATTAAGAGATTACCAAATTTTTGGAACAAAATAATGAAGACACAAATTATCAGAACCTCTGGGATACTGCAAAGGCAGTCCTAAGAGGAAAATTTATATCACTGCAAGCCTTCCTCAAGAGAACAGAAAGAGAGGAAGTTGACAACTTAATGGGACATCTCAAGCAGTTGGAAAAGGAAGAACATTCCAA
>CAUYRH010069089.1:0-20702 GCA_963574655.1 Perodicticus potto
TCTTGGGGCCTTGGTGTGTGCCACACCTTTTGGGGGCAAAACACGATTGTAAGAGGGACTTTACCCAACAAATGCAACCAGTGTAACATGGTTTCTTGTACCCTCAATGAATCCCCAACAATAAAAAAAAAAAAAAAAAAAAGAGGGTGGTGCCTGTGGCTCAAAGGAGTAGGGTGCTGGCCCCATATGCTGTAAGTGGCAGGTTCAAGCCCAGCCCTGGTCAAAAACTACAAAAAAAAAAAAAAAAGAAAGAAAGAAAAGAAAAGTACTAGTAGTTATAATTAGAAAGACTTGGTTTACTCTTTTCTCAATATGCAACACTCCTAAAACAAGGTACATTACCTCTCTGAGCTGTATTTTTCTCATTTGTAAAATGAAATCAATAATACCTGTCTTACAATTGATCCCTTAGAGGGATCTGTGAGCACTTGAAAAGAATGTGCATTCAATTAGTTCAAGTTGCTTGAGAGTATTCAAATCTATTTCCTTACTAATTTCCTATCTACTTATTCCTATCAAGACTTAGAGATAATGTAGATAAAGCTTCTAACACAATGCCTAACACACCTGGAAGATATTGTCCTCATTGACCTACGGGTTATTTAGAAATATGTTATTTAGTTTCTGATAATTTGGGAATTCTACAGTAATATTTCTGTTATTGATCTTCAATTTAATTATAGTTAGAGGAAATATTTTGTATGATTTACACCCCTTTACATTTGTTAAGGCTTGTTTTATGACCCAGAATATGGTTTATCATAGAAGATCTTTTCAAATTTTCTGTGAGCACTTGAAAAGAATGTGCATTCGAAGCTAATCTATAGCTTTCATATGAAGGCTAAAACCCAGTTATAGCACAAGAAATGGGGAAGGGGGCAAGGGAAGGGAGGAGCGGGGGGAGGATGGGTGGAGGGAGGGTGATTGGTGGGATCACGGTGCACCTTAGTAGGGTACTGGTGAAACTTATTAAATGTAGAGTATTAATGTCTTTATATAGTGATTAAGAAAATGCTATGAGGGCTATCTCTCACAGTACGATCAAAATGTTTCTGATTGTATATGAAGCACATTCTTCCCTATGATTGCACCAATGTACACAATTATGATTTAATAAAATTATTAAAAAAATAACAACAAGAAAGATAAAAAGAAAAATAAATAAATAAATTAATTAATTAATTTAAAAAAAAAAAAAGCCTATCTTGTACCAGCCTGATGGAAATAAAGTTCCATTAGCTCATTTTTACAAAAAGTGGAAAGAGCAAGGGCATAATGGTGCAATTACCTAGCCAAGAGTTCCACTTGTCCCTGGTCCTTTGTTTCAGCCAAACTTCCAGGCATTTCCTGGTGAGAAGCTACTCTGTGTTGGAAGCAACCTCTCAACCCTCCCCCACTCCTCTGTTCCCACTTCCTTCAGAGATTTGAGCCCTGCCTGGCTCATTCTTTTGTCCTTTGGTATTTCCTGCTGCTGGAGGTGGGAAATACCTGCTCCAGCCTTATAACGGTGGTGCCCCCTGATCCAGCCCTGGGTGACTGATGACCATGTAGGATGCAGACGCCCACTGAAGTCCACATGAGGTGTCACTCTGTGGGACAGCAGGATCAGAAGTACCCTGGAGTTCTGATCTTTCTCCCTAAAACTACAGTAAGATCGCCTGTGTGCAATGGTAATTTTATGTACAAATAATCCTATGGTCTTATAAGTGTCCTATCCACAGTCATTTAAAGAAATCTTGAATTCTAGGGCCGTGCCTGTGGTTCAACAAGTAGGGCACCGGCCCCATAGGCCAGAGGTGGCGGGTTCAAATCCGGCCCTGGCCAAAAACTGCAAAAAAAAAAAAGAAATCTTGAATTCTAGATTTATCAATTAAAATCATTAGAACATGTGTACTTCCTTTCTGGAAAAAAAAAAAAATTCTAATGAGAGAGTAGAAATTGGAAATAAAATATAATTCAAGCTTCCCAGGTTCCCCACGGTGCCTATCTTTTGAGTCACATGCTTACACACAGCAAGGTGGTCCATTTCCGTCTCCCTCTTGTGTTTTTTTCAGAGCCTCTGTTCTACTAACTTACACGTCTCCGTGTAGTACAAATAGTACAGCACTCTCCTAGTTCCTGATTTTATGTTCTGCCCTAAAGTCCAGTGGAGACCGGTTTGTGCTCAGATCCTCAGCCTATCAGCACAGTATCCTGGGGAATCATTTATGGACAGGCTGCATCAACTAAGACCCTCCCCAAAAGAGCCAGGGCTGGCCTGGGAGGCAGGGGTCCTTGCTTCTGTAGTCTTGTTTCTCTGATCTCTTATTCTGAAGAGCCCTTGACAAGTTGCTCAATGTTTTAGTTTCTAAACTTCTATTAAATTGGTAGTGGTGATGGTGGGGTTCAGGAGGGACAGAAACTGTTCCATCTTACTTAATTTTGTTGTAAGATTATAGGTGGTAAGAGACATGAAAGGGCTTTGAGAGTTGAATGCATGATACAAATAAAAGTTTTGGGGGTCATATCTGAATTAAATCTGGGCTTTGGAAGTAGACAGTTGGCCTACACCTACTTGACTCTATCCTGAACTGCATTTTTTTCAAAATATCAATTTCTTTAGTTTTTTTAGTCTCTCTGCCTAGCCAGCCTGCACAGACAGTGACGTCCTCTCAGCCTTACCTTTGGCATAGGCAGCAGTGAGGCAAACCCTTTTTTACATCCCGCAATTTGGGAAAGCAAATACCTACAACCTCTATGGGGTACAAATTAGCAATATTTATCAACATTACAAATGTGTGTACTTTCACAGCTAGCAATTTCACTTCTAGAGATACACCTACAGATATACTTTACCTAGGTAAAATACCTTTCATACAAGATTATTCCTCACACAATTTTTTAATATTAATATCTAAAGGCTGAAAAAAACCTAAGTGTCTATCAATTGGGAATTGCTTGAATAAATTCTGGCACACCAGTACATTGCAGCCCCAAGAATGATGAGCCTCCCCATATGCTAAGGAGGAATCATACCCAAGGTATATCATAAAGTAAAAAACGCAGGGTGGAAAGTGGGCTAGCTATAATATGCTACATTTGATACAAAAGGGGGGAAAAAGCATTTATTTTTGTACTCGTAAAATTACTCTAAAGGTGCACACACAAGAAATGGATAACAAGGTAAGTGGATCCCTGGGGCATAGTGGTTGGTGGAAAGAGCCAGGGCTGGCCTGGCTTTCTATACCTGCTTTCTATACCCATTTGTAGTTTTTGATTTTGGACAATGTAAATTTATTTACAGCATATGTAAAATAAAAAAATAAATAAGCCAAAAAACACAAAAAAAAACAAACAAAAAAAAGCCCACAAGTTAAATAAAAAAAATCTTACTGGACATCATTTCTGCTGGATGCCTGAGTGAGACTCTTGTCTCCAAAAACAATAATAATAAAATAATAAATATATAAATAAAGTCACTCTAGCTCTGGGTTGGTTTCCCCTCAGTCCTGCTTTATTTGCTTCAACAGCGAGTTTTTCTTAGTTTGGGCCATGATGAAGAATGTCATGAGTTGTGTTCAGATTTATAGTAAGCAGATTACCATCTGGATAAACAGGAAAAGCAAGTATCCAATACTAATAGGAATCCAGTAGAAGATCTAATTCATACCCACATGGGAGAAAAACTCATTCAAGTTGTGGGGAGGGGAAGAGGGGAGTGCGGTGGGGAAGGAAGAGAGGGAATTGGTGTGCTCCCACTTAATGGGCACAAAGTAAGGGTATATGAAACACCTTTTGGGTGCGGGACACAACTACAAGAGGGACTCAACAAACGCAAGTGCTGTAACCTCTTTGTTTATACCCTCGTATCAACCTGAAATTAAAAAAAAAATAAAAGAAAGTGAACCTGAAAAAACTTTGAATTCAATTGTAACAAGCTCCTGTGCTACTTAAACTCATTGGCCTTGGAGTTATAAGTATGCCAGAACCAAAAACTCATGCTGTAAACCACTCACCAGAGGCTACGTGCTCCTTCTGTATCCATCACCTTGAGTGCTAGAACTTACAGAGGCCTGAAATGTTTATGAATCTCCCATTTGCTTATGTGACTACTTCCTTTACAAATCTAAGGAAACAAAATTAAATAGGTAAAGACAAGACAACTTCTATCATAGGCATTCTCTTCATAGACTCACACTTTCCTTCTTGAAGTCTTTTTTCCCTTTGCATTCATCAATAAGCTGAGGACACCAGCAAGGTTCCAGTCAAACACAGGTATCCTAGGCTTTCATTTTATTTTCTTAAAAGATGGAATTTCCAAGGATGCAATGTGTCTAAAAGCAGGGACTGTTTATGTAGGGTGAGAAAGGCAGCAGCTGTCCACCCCTACTCTCATTAGGGATAAATAAGCCTTGTCTTACAAGGTTCTGAACAAAAAGTCTCTCACTAACAGCCTACTCTCTTCTCTCTGGGAAGCAACAGCAGTCTGTGGCCTGAAATCATTATTGGAGAACTGCAGACGTCTCTTTGAAGATGAGAAGAATGGAGTTGCCTTCTCTGGAGACAGGAATTCAGTCTTGAAATTCAAAACTTGATTGTGTCATTCAACTTGCTGCTCCTAAATTTACCTTCAAATCTTTGATATGAGGAAAAAAGGAAAAAAGGGGAGTGCCCGCCCCTCCCTCCCCCATCTAACTCATCTGGGACATCTTTTCCTTTATTTAAACCTTTTTCATCCTTCTTTTTTTAGTTTCAAAACCTCTTGAGCACATCTCTTGACCAAGCACAGTGATGTGAGTATTCTTGTCCTAAGGAATAAGCTCTGGGCAATTTTTAATTTTTTTTCTTACTATGTTGCCGCTTGGTAGAGTGCTGTTGTATCATAGCTCAGAGCAATGTGAAACTCTTGGGCTTAAGCGATTCTCTTGCTTCAGCCTCCCAAGTAGCTGGGACTACAGGTGCCTGCCACAACACCCCCACTTCTTTTGGTTGGAGTTGTTGTTTAGCAGGCCCGGGCCGGGCTTGAACCCACCAGCCTCAGTGTATGTGGCTGGTGCCCTACTCACTGAACTACAGGCGCTGAGCCAGCTCTGGGCAATTTTGATAGCACTGGAGCTTGATCTAAAACTCACCATTTTAATACTTGGTGAGTATAACAGCTAAACTCTGTGCCCTGAAGTACTCTGTGCATTTTCTCAGCCCACAGCAATGATACAGCTCACCTAGCTGCCAGACCAAATACTTGATGAATGATAGCATCCCAGTGTTCCATAAATATCAAGTTCTCTAACACTGGGAATGCAGGACTTGGAAAATACAGTGCTTAAGCTCTGGTTGCCTCCTCCAAACAGTGTGGGCTCTTTATATTCTTATTTATTCTATAGCAAAATCATATGTATTCTATAGCAAAAACAAAGGCCCATTGTTTTCTTCCTCTGATTCATGAGAGATGGGTGGAAAACTAAGGGGCAGAAAGAATCCTGCAAAAAGTATGCCCTCATTTGTGTCCTCAGACACTGGTTAGGAAACACTGATCACTGGACTAGACTAGGGGCTTGACAGCCCTCAAGAAGCCAAGGGGAGAGAGTTTTTAGATCGGAGAGACTGGCCAAAGTAGGTGGCAGTCTAGAAAAAATATCCTACCAATGGTAGTGTCACAGGATGGGAAAAAACCAAGGACCAAGAAACGCTTATGTTCCTTATTCCATATATTCTGATACTTGAGAAGAAGGCAATCTAGACTTAAAATTATAACAATTTGGAGTAAGAAGCAGACATCAGTACAAATTTAACTCGCTGATGAGGAAATATGAGGCCCAGGGATTTGTCTTAAATCAAAAACCAAGCTGGCTGATGGCAGAGCCGGCCTGTAACCAGCAGCGTTAGCGGTTCAGTGCTTTCTCAATAGCTTCCCAAGGAAGGAGGGAGGGCTGGCCAGGAACTTACATGCTGCGAAGAGCACAGTAGAAACTGCTTCGCAAACTATAACACTGCAAAAATGGGACGTGTCACTGTGCCAGGCAATTATTCTGAACACACCTGCTTATTTGATTACCTAGAAGGAGAAATTCAAAATCACCTGCTCAGTTTTCTTTTCTTTTTTTTTGAGACAGAGTCTTACTACGTTGCCCTCGGTAGAGTGCCGTGGCATCACAGCTCACAGCAACCTCAAACTCTTGAGCTTAAGCAATTCTCTTGCCTCAGCCTCCCGAGTAGCTGAGACTACAGGCACCTGCCACAATGCCCAGCTATTTTTTTGTTGTAGTTGGCACTGTTGTTTAGCAGGCCTGGGCTGGGTTCGAACCTGCCAGCCCTAGTGTATGTGGCTGGTGCCCTAAGAACTGAGCTATGGACGCCGAGCTACCTGCTCAGTTTTCTCAATATCTAAATTAACAGGAAGAAAAATAGAGCAAAAGGAAATCTAGAGATACTCTTATTTATTTATTTATTTATTATTTTTTTTAGAGACAGATTCTCATTTTATCACCCTTGGTAGAGTGCCGTGTTGTCACACCTTCAACTCTTGGGCTTAGGCCATTCTCTTGCCTCAGCCTCTCCAGTAGCTAGGACTACAGGCTATTGTTAATTTTTTTTAAGACAGAATCTCAGTCACCCTGGGTAGAGTGCTGTGGCATCATAGCTCACAGTAACCTCAAACTCTTGGGCTCAAGCAATCCTCCTGCCTCAGCCTCCCATGTAGCTGGGACTGCAGGTACCTGCCACAATGCCTGGCTAGTTTTTCTATTTTTAGTGGAGACGGGGTGTGGCTCTTGTTCAGCCTGGTCATGCAATCCACCCAGAGCCCCTGAGCTCAAGCAATCCACCCCCCTCAACCTCACAGAGTGCTAGGATTATAGGCATGAGCCACCTTGCCATGCTTTAGACATACTCTTAAAACACCATTAAGTCTTCCACTCCCTGCTTTAAAATAACTTGTACTCTTTTGGAATCCAGCCACATTTCTCTCAAGGTTCCAGCACTCCTCATCTCGCCAGCCCCCTGGCTAACACGGGTGGCAGTTAACAGGCAGTGTGCACCGAAATGCTGGGGAAAAAGAGAAACCCTCCAATTGTCCCATGAGGTATGAACAAAAAATGCACTATTGAGTGTTTTATTGAAAGATAGGATCTGCTATCAGGCACTTCCTCCATTGAGCAGCCTGTACTTTGATAACAGCTGCCTGGGGGTTACTTTCTGGGTCTGCTCAGGAGTCCAGGTAGGTTAAGGGACAGATAATGACAAGATCATTTACTCGGAGGCTTTCATTTCTGCCTCTCAAAGCCCTTTACAACTATTAAGTCTCTTCCTACAACTCTCCTGGCTCTCATCTCTAGCTAAGGAAATAGAAACCACTTCTCTTACTGTAGGTTCTTTTTGTCTTTTTAGAAGCCGCTTCTCTTAACCCTAAACCAGGTGAATATCTTTTCCTATCCCTGTCCCCATCGTCCCCATCTCTGGGTCTGGCAGATCAGCATTACCAATCAGTGCATGTTATAGCTCAATGCCGTTATCAGAGATGTAAGTATAAGATGAAGGGTTTACAATTTCTATGAAAATATTACCTGCCGAGCACTTAAGGAAATCTAAGGTGACATGGCTTACACATGGGAGGCAGGACTGGGGTATAGATCTCAGCAGTGCATTTTTATAAATATTCTATTTTTCACATGAAGAAAGACATACACAGCTCTAGAATGGGGACATAAACCGAGGTTGTCTGACTTCAGAATCCATAGCTCTGATCTCCACGACCACTTACTGGACTCTACCCTTTTGATAGGACATGAATCCTGGGGTGCTTTTTGAGAAGGTGAGAGAGGCCTGGGAAGCATGTGTTTGGGGGCACATGTGTCAGGTATCTACCATCACCCAATCTGATAATTTTTCTGTATTTCTTTCTGCTTCTTGGGAGAGATCAAGCGGAGTGAAATCAGACGCTCCCCTCATCAGATTCCCCCCCCCCGGTGTTGTGTCTGCACAGTGAGCGAGTGAGGCACTGCAAATCCATGGCTTCCTTCTCTCCTCCTCTCTGCTCCAGGAGCCTCTGCTGAGTGGCAGCACAGCTGAGTATAGAAACACCAGGAGGGCTTGCCTCAGGGCTTCCTGAAGCATCTCTCTCCCTACATTTGCAGGAAGTATTGAAGAAACCACAGTCTTAACTTGGAAATCTGTCCACCATTCTTTGGATTCCTGTTGTTCAACTTGTGTGGAGATGCCCCACTGTCAGGGGTTCAGGAAGTTGAGAGGATGCCAGCTCTTCTAACTCGAGCAACTGACTATGTGGGTCCACTGCCAGTTGGTTTAGCCCAGCAGTTGATCGTTTAACCCACTGGACTGAGCTAACTCAGTTAGATGGTACATGTGTCCAAGGTACAGAGCATTTCTGAAAGCGTACTGCTTTCAGGCATGAAGGAGAGGGCTCTAGAGTCATGGAAACTGTTCTGAAAATAGATCACATGGAATGGCTTATGCAACAGGATAACCTGATTCAGTGATCATTATTCACTTACAATCCAAAGATGGTTGGCTGCCCTCTTTCAGTCTGGAGATTCCAAACCTTTTGAGCCTCTTCCATTGGCTATCCACCTCAGTGGCATCTCAACTCTTAAACTCAACAGGTCCAAACTGAACTTATCATCTGTGCACACCACCGCCTCCCCCTGTACTCTGCCTTCACTGGTGACATCAGCTACTCGCCAGAAACAGAGCAATCAGTCTGCAGTCCAACTTCTCTCATTAAATCAATCAGAAGTCTCACCTAGCACCTCTCAATTCAATAAATGGGGTCTCTCTCCTGTCCTACTTCAGTATAGACTCTTAGCTAATTGCTGTAATAAAACCAGAATGGCGGCCTGGAGTGGTGGCTCACATCTATAATCCTAGCACTCTGGGAGGCTGAGGCAGGTGGATTGTCTGAGTTCCCGAGTTCAAGAGCAGCTGGAGCAAAGGCAAGACCTCATCTCTACTAAAAATAGAAAAACTGAGACAAGAGGATCCCTTGAGTGCAAGAGTTGGAGGTTGCTGTGAGCTACGACGCCACGGTACTCTACCCAGGGCAATAGCTTCAGACTCTGACTCAAAACAACAGCAACAAGGAACCAGAATGTGAAGTCCCTGAGGGCTGGGACCAGTGCCCAGAACAGTAGGGTAGATAAAAGTATGAACCTGGAGCCAGAGGAGTGGGTCTGAATCTCATTTAGTGTGTGCATCAGCTGTGAGGTAGTATCTGAGTTTCAGTTCCTCATCTGTACAACAAGAGTAAATAAAAATACTTCCCCTCCCTAGGTTGTTGTGAGAATTAAATAAAGTTAATAGGAGTATACTTAAGGGCATACAGTGTGTTGGCTATTATTGTTAGCAACATACATTATAGCTGTGACAACAGATGAGGAAACCAAGGCTATTAAATGTCAGTCACACAGCTGGCATATCAATCCAGTTCTATCCTTCATCGAAAGCTACACTCTTTTTCTTTTCTTATGGCACATCTTGGGCTCCCAATGCATCTGTTAATGAGGAAATGGGGTCTCTAAAGTACCAACACAGAAAGATGCCATATATTATATAAAACAGTACGCATAATATGACACCCAGCTTCAAAAATGTTTAGAGTTAATTATAAACATCTCCATTACTGTCTCTGATTCCTTTATGTTCCTTTCTCAACTTAGTTTTCATCTGTGTCTCCTACTAAATTGTCTGAGAACAGAGAATTTCCATTGCTTAACACAGAGCAAGATACATGACATTCATTATTTGTTAAGTTGGTGAATGATACTGATTTAAAAAATGATTGAACATATATTTAGTAGATAATAGATAATTACAGATAACATGTGAATTAGGTAAAGAAACTAACTATACAAGAAGTTTTTTAAAAAAAAATGTAGCTTTTCTTCTATTTCATTCCTCAGACACTCAGCTCCTGTGCCAGGAGAGAGCCACACTGACCAGTTTCTTGTCTATCTTTCCAGAGTTATTGCAGAATTGCACTGAATTTTAGTGCGATTTAAATTTACAGCCTAAGAGCATGAAAGAGTGGGGGAGATGTTTTATAAAAATTCAGTCAGTATTTTTTTTTCCCCAAGAAGTCACCAAGTTCTCTCAAACCCATATAAAAGGGAATTCAGATGTAAACTCGTGTTATGTGTGTGTTAAGAGTAGCACCAGACAAAGGTACTTACTACCTACAGTGTTTGTGAACTTCTCCAGGTGACATTGCAATCAAAATCAATGCAATTCTACTGACAAATTTCTACCCCTTACAGCTAATCTTATGACTCATTTTTTCATAATTATTTGGCACATGATTTCATTTCTATTATGCGATATATCCCCTAAACATGAAAAGAGTCAACGTTTTTTTAACTTGAACACGACAAAGTACTTTCCCTTTCTCTTAGAGAGATGTTTCAGGTCACTGTAACACAATTTACCATGATTTGAAAAGAGAAAACGCTTTCTGGTGGAAGAAAGACAGTAACTACTCTTTTCATGGGGTTTTTGTCAGACAGAAGTCTGCAACAGCACTGAAGACCATGAGATTCTGCTTTCACGACAAGCCCTCCTAAAGGGACTTGGAACATGGTCCTGTGTTTTCTCAGGTTGCTAATCTGCTCTTGTTACATGGGCTTTTATTGTAGCATGACACATTCAGACTTTGATGTTGCTTAGAAATGACATTGGAAATAATACAAAGTCATACAAGTGGTTCTCCACTGATGCCTGTAGAAGAATAGATGCTGATATATTTGCAATTCCTGCTTTATTCCGAATATAGGGATTCATATATCTCTACCCCTCCTCCATAATACCTTACTAGTTTTCACTTTAACACATTACATGCATACACATTTTACAAATTCACACAATACATAGATTTTCCCAGTGTATTTTTTCTTTCTTTCTTTCTTTTTTTTTCATACTAAAAGCAATTAAAATCAAAGAATTTGAAAACTAGGTAACAGCTAGTCATTTTATGGAAAAAATCTTCAAGTTCAGAGGAAAGCCTGGGCTATCATCTTGAATACCTACAATTAGTTCATCTTCTCATCTTTGGGGAAAGGACCATTTCCTTCCTCCTTGGTAGCATCTTTCCTGGTTTTCCTATCCTGCAGCAAATAAATTATAGTTGGTGTCCAGACACACACTTTTCACATAATTTCCTTTAGGGCTGAGGTAGACATGCAACCCAGTGACAAGCTAAATAGAGCCTTTGCGTCCCCTGGGCCTTCAATAGAAGACACACCAGCAGATGACTGAAGAGTTCTCCCTTCTCTCCTAAATGTGTTTGTTACTAAGTTGTCTATTTGTTATTCCAAGTCTTTGGTGTAGACTCAGTGGTCTCTCTGACTGTCAATGAGCTCTTTTTATCTTTCTTTGTTAATGCCTTCTTCTTGTTGCTTCTACCTCCTCAGTTTCCTTTAGTAAAGCCAACAAGGAGGGCGTCTAGCCAACTTATCTACCCCAACTCAGCCAACTCTTATTGTGGTTCTCACAAATCTTAGCGAAGCCCTCATTCGGTGAGGAAGCGATGCCAGAACTCCTGGAGAAAATGGACTCTTAAATCCTCCTGTTATCTTCCTTTTATTAGCAATGTTATTTCTTTGTATTAATCACATAGAAACTTCCTTTTCCATCACTCTGCCTTCCATGGTCAGGTTTTATTATTTTTCCATTCCTCTATTTTCTTTCTTTCTTTTTTTGAGACAGTCTTTTTTTTGAGACAGAGTCTCTATGTTGCCCTCGGTAGAGTGCTGTGGCTTCACAGCTCACCTCAAACTCTTGGGCTTAACCAATTCTCTTGTCTCAGCCTCCCAAGCAGCTGGGACTACAGGCGCCTGCCACTACGCCCAGCTATTTTTTTTTTTGTTGCAGTCGTCGTTGTTGTTTTTAGCTGGCCCAGGCTGGGTTTGAACTCGCCAGCCTCGGTGTATGTGGCTGGCACTTTAACCACTGTGCTACGGGCGCCAAGCCCCATTTCTCTATTCTTAAATGGAAATATTTCTGTCTTAAAAATTGAATTTCCTGGTGTTTATAACACCATTTTGGATAGATATTTCTGCATCTTTTTCAAACATACTCCAGTTTTACTGAGCTCTATTATATATGCATAAGATTGAGATAAACAGGTATTTATTAAATAAAAGAGAGAGATGTGGCTTAATCACTTGCAGAACTGTACATTTTCTGCTGAGGTTAGCTGGGTAAATCACATAGTAAAATGACATTGCTATGTGAATACATCTAGCACTGCTGACAGATTGTCCTCCACCAACACATGGAGCTTTCTCTTCCTGGCGTCTCTCACAAGATGTGAACCAGTTAGCAGAGCAGAGACAGGATGGTAGAATGGTTAGGGCCTCTGGCACCAGACTTCCTGCTCTAGTATTTACTAGTGTTGTGACTTTGGGCAACCTGTTGGATCTCCCCATAGTCGGTTTCATCTATAAAACGAAGACCATCATAGCAATTATCCCTACCCACTCACTTCTTGGCTCGTTTGGGGATTAAGTGAGCTAATATATGCAAAACATCTAGAAAGTAGCTGGAATAGTACTGGGTAAATGTTTACTATTATTATGGAGGTATTACTTGGCTTAAAACCAACAGAGATTCAGAGAAAAAACTAAGGTGAGCATATTACATTTTGCATTGATTTCTAGGACAATGACATGGTACAGAAATACTTCTTCCAGGAATATATTCAAACCTGGAAACCTATTATAGAAGCCATTCTTTCCCTGGGTCAATCAGGACATATTCTCTTTGAGTATCTCTAAAATTAACTGAACAATCATTAGTTGCCAATAATTACTAGAAAGGAGCCAAAGAAGTTGAGATGGGATATATCTAAAGTCCTATGACAAACTCTCCTGCTGTATTTCTATTTGTTTGCCACTAAATGATTCTGTTTTCTTGGACAATATTATAATTATATTTACACGCTACAGAATTTTCTTAATTTTTATCGAGTCATTACTTTTTTATATTTGACGGAGATCTTGATAAACTCTAAGGTAGAAATTAAAACTATACATGAATACCTTTTTTGGTGGTAAATTAGTAGAAATTCAAGTTAGAGCATTTCTTTACAAGGTGGTATTAGCTTATATGTTTGGCAACTTAAGGATTTCTGTATTGGTTTGGTCAAAAATTCCAAATAAGCAGTTCTTTCAGCTACATTTTAAAGTAAGATTAATGGCACCCAGAAGTAATAAAGTGTGACGTCAGACACCAATAAGCTAAATTACTATGTTTTATTAGTACAGAATGCTATCAACTATGCTAAATTAGTAAGAGACTGATATGTTTCAAAAGAGGTACAGCTGATTATGGCAAGCTCTGTGAGGCAATGAATGACAGAGACCTGCATTAACATTTTCCCAGTTTACCTTTCCCAGTTGCTGAAAGAGAGAGAACACATAAACGATCCAGCCTTTGTGCCTAAGCACTGCTACTTAGCATCAAGTTAGCACCAGTTAGAATACAATTACTACTTGGGATGCAAATCTCATTTTGAGGGTATTAATAAATTAGTTTTAAGTGAAAGTGACATTGTATAATAATTACATTTTGGCCAAATGTAGCATGCCTGCTTTTGTTATTATTTAACTGCTCATGCCTAATGCTTAAATTATCGCTCCTTTATCCTTCCATGAAATGCGAAAATATTTATTTCCCTTCCTCGCACAATTGATTTGCACAATGCCTAACAATGCTTCTTTTGGATTCCCATGTGTTTACCATATATTGTTCAAAATAGGCCAACAAACTGTCATTTTATGAAAAAAAAGTCACGTTCAGAGGAAAGCCTGAACTATCACTTTGAATACCAACAGTCTATCTGATAATGTTCCTAGGCAGACAGATACAAGAGAAACAAGATACAATTTTTCTTTGTGGTGTGTGTGTGTTTTAAATCAAATGACTCACCCACAATGACAGCTGTGACAGTGAGCAGCACAAAAGCATTCCGAAACAGGTAATTTTTAACATCCTCCTTTGTGATGTTCTGTACTTTCTTCTTGGCCAACAGGGTGCGTTTTCGGACTCCTTGCTGGAATCGCTCCATCCTGCCCCCCATTTTGGGCTCTTCTCCGTTGCTTTTAGTCATATTTTTCTCTTCTAGGTGTGTCTCTTCTTCAAACTTCAGTGTCTCAGAATCACCCCCCAGAAAGGCAAACCTCCTCTTTGGTGTTAGAGAACACAACTAGAATATGAGAGAAAGAGACAAGAATTACACCCTCCAGAGGTGAAAAATCACTGCTGCCCCACACCAGGCAAGCTCTTGGCAAACCGCACACTCTCAGTAGGGATCAAGGACTGACAGACCAGGCTTCAAGGCTACAATGTGCATATTTTACTAGACCACGTGGAAGAAACAGGCATAAATTCAGAATAGATGAGCAAAACTTGTGCTTCTCTTTAAAAAAAATGTCCTTCTTCCCCCTTAGAGGCTGCAAAAGGGGCTCCTCAAAGCTGAGCGTGACTGAGCATCCCAGCCCCATTCCACCCCCCAGAACCTTGCTGATGCCTTGCACAACTGTACACACTCAATAAGTGTTCCGCTGAATTGAATGCACAGGATGTGCTTAGCGATTACTTGATAAATTATTTTGTGTACATGGTTGAATTAAGATTTTGATATGCAACATTTGAGCCTTTCTATTACATGTGAAGTAACCAGTTATTTTCTTCATTAAGAAAACAACATGATAATATCAACAAGTATATATGATCATAAAAAGAACACAAGTGCCCGCAAGACATGGGACATACATTTGATCATTTTACAGTAGAATAACTTTTACATTTTTTTGATGAAATAAGTAAAGTGCTCTGGGCACATCTATAAATGATCTGAAATCATAATTCATTTTTATTGCGAGTAAAAGTACAATGTAGCATTTGTCTTTGTGGCAAACATACTGGAGTCTTCTGAGGAAACTATCACTGGCTTCTAAGTATTTTCAAATTTAGGATTTCTAGATTTCCAATTTTCATTCCAAACATTACAGTGGGTGGTTTCTGGTTTCTTTAAAGCGCTCTTAGACTATTCAAGTCCATTTAAGTAAATCTATTTCCTTGTCGGAAATCAGCTGTTCTGAAAATTCAAGGGATTGCTCTCACTGCTTTACAGAGTTCTAATCCATAGTCTTCCCACGATTAATCTGGGTAAAAATCAGCCGTGCCTGAGGACGTGGGGAGCTGGCAACGCGAGCAGCCAGCGTGTGCGTCCGTGGGGGTGGTAGCTGGAAACCAAGGGACTCCTCGCAAGCTTTTGGCAAATTCCAGGGTTGAAAAAAAAATAACTTAATAGTTCGACTTTTAAGTAAAATTGCAGGTTGAGGTGAATGGTAATAAGACCTATAAGTTGTTTAAGACTTCACACCAGATTAAAAATTTAGGGCAAAGTGAAGGAGAGACGGCAGAACCGGATTTTTTTTACTAATAGCTCTGATTCTCTTTACCAGTCATGTTTAAGCTGATCAGCTCAACCTCGATTCTTTACTAGATCTTTACTAGATCTCTGACCACAATCTGTCCCGATCTACCCCGAATGTACTCAAGTCCAAATTAAGAGACGACCGGCAGAGCTAGAGACACCACAGGCTCACATTAGATTACTAACATGGATTTTTATCTACCAAAATGGCTAGCTTTACGCTACCCCTCTGCTTGGGAAACAAAATATACTGGCAGAGAAGTGGAACGAGAAATGAAACCCGGCAGGAACACACACTTACCTTTCCCGATTTTGTAACGGGTGGAAGATACCAAGCAATGACAAGGTGAACTCCCCCGGCAGGTACAACGGAGTAAGAAAACGCAGCGCGCGAGGCAGGCTCGCCCTGACGGTGTGCATGTGCTCGCAAACTGCAAGTTACTGTCACTGCAACTTAAGAAAGGGGAGGAGTCTGTGCCCGGGAAAGGGGGAGTGGGGAAATGAACACAGCACGGGGTAGGAGGGGAGAAGCCGAGCTTTCTGGAATATTGATTGATCTTGGCACACCAGAAGCAGACTTGCTGGCTTTGTTTTGCTCCGTAGACCACTTTCACGCTTTGTCAGTTCACTTCCATTAGAAATGCAAAATCGGGTCCAGGAAGAATGGAAAAATAAAGCGCACACCCTCGGAAAGCTGCAAGTCTCGATTGGAACTTTTCAAAGACTTTTCTAAGGCTAAATTTAATTACCTTACAGTATTACAGGTTTATTCCCCTTAAAGGAACACGAAGAGTGTGCCCTTTTGCTTGGTTGTAAGACTGTTAGGAAAAAGTCCCTCTTTTTCAGAATTGGGGAAATAACTGACGTGTTTTGGGAAGACCCTGAATGCAATCAAGTAGGGAGGAAGAAAATTCCAAGTACGACGATTCTCTAAACCTGTCTAAAGTTACTCAAAACACAAGATAAGACATGTCTCTATTTTAATAGTTTAAACTTCACTCTAACAAATCAGACTGCCTGTGTTGCAAAGACTGAAACTGAAAAGGTAAGAAACATAAAGAGACCAGGATCTTTGCCAAACTATAAAGTGAAAAGTATTTTAAGACCCAAGAGTGCAAATTCACTCTCTTTGGTAATTTCAAAAGATAAGTTGCTGTTCAGCTGCATCGATTTTAAAGGATGCTAAATGTGCCCCCCCCAACACTATTTTTAGGAATTAGAAAATTTTCATTGCTTTGAGAGTATAACTAGCAATTCTAGTCCACTTTTCTTAAAAGGGAAATAAATTATGATAATATATATTAAAATATTAAAAATTATTTTTTGAGCCTGACTCATCCATAAAACTTAGAACTTGTTTAGCAGGAAGAAAATAGTTGATTAGAAAGAAAACCCATACCAAAAGCACAGCCTGAGTTCTGTATTTTTGTTCAGTAAGTTTCATATTCCCCATGCAAAATCTGCTCAATTCTTGGTTTGTTATCCAACACGAAAGTATATCTCTTTTCTCCTCATTAGCAAATCCCTGGAGATTATAAAGAAATGTCTCCTGCCAGCTTCAACTGTTCCATGCATGTCCTTTTCAGCAGCAGTTGGTTGGAAAGCAGTAGTGAATCATGAAAATACTTTTGACATCATTTTAAGAGTTTATTGAAAACACTCCTGACAGGCTCAGCCCTCAGCCATCTTTCCCTTCCTATGATCTCCTAGGTCACTTAACATCTGTGCTACATTGTTTATCACTTAATTACTCTGTGTTTTTTATATCACATCCTTTTAAAAGTCATGTTACATTTTGACTTCTCTACTAAATTATAAATTCTTTAGGGGCAAGAACCAGTCTTACGCCTGATGTACAGTAAACTTTAAATAACTTTTTAAAATGGGTGGCAGTGTACAAGGGTATGAAACAAAATGCTTTTCTACTTTCTGTTCTAAAACAAAACTACTTATTTTATCTTGGTGCTTCTGGCCCAGGTGGATGGGGCAGGTCTTAACACCATGACTACTTCTTAAAGCATTTATTTACTACACCATGTCCTATCTGAGGCATGGGTTCGTTTAATTTGTTCGTGTGTGTGTGTGTGTGTGTGTGTGTGTGTATGTGTGTATGACTTGTATTTCAAGGGAGCTTGGAAGAGGAGGAATCTGATGATTTTAAATGGGGTTTCAAGCCCTGTGGCATTTTCGGTTTTATTTTATTTTTTTAACGTCAATAGAAAGGGCCGTTTTTTCTTCTTTCCCCTTCTAATCCCTAAAACTTGCTTTAAAAACATTTCCATTATTTCACTTTGTGCAGACATGGGAGTTTGATGTTCTGTTGAGAAGGGAAGTAATTTACCACTGAAAGTTTTGTTGGCTGCAATAAAACCTCTGAGAAAATGAGATGCAAAGAGTCTCAGTTCAGTGTTCATCTTAATTACAAGGTTTTTTGTCAGGGGGAAATACTGGGAATTACCTCTTTTAAGCACCACTTTCTCCTTTAGGGAAGCAACAACAATAATGTCCTGGGGGCCACCTAGGTTTAGTCAACACATATTTCTACCTTTTTTCTCCTACTTTATACGTAAATCCTTGTGTTTCAGAACATTTTTTCATCATAGAAACACTAAAAAACTGAAACATCAATAAATTATGAGCAAATCTGTGTATGCTATATTTAATTTAAAGTTACTTAGGGAGAGAGATACAGAGCTAGAGAATATTAATGTTGGTATTTACTCCAGAATGAAAAGAACAACAATAAACTCATGACAAATGCTGCTCCTTTTGAAAAGTCTTGAAAATTTTATGATTAAGTATGATGTAGATAAGTTCTTCCTTTTGAGAAAAAAATGTCAGTCTAATAAGAAGCAACCCAATTCAACTTATTAAATGAAGCCTCCCCATTAATTAGTTTGAAGTATGAAAGATCATGGTAACAAGCCCGTGCTGATATTAAAATAGTGTAGGCAGCTCGGCATCTATAGGTCAGTGGCTAGGGTGCCGGCCACATACGCCAGGGCTAGCAGGTTTGAACCCAGCCTGGGCCTGCCAAACAACAATGGCAACTACAACAACAAAAAAATAACTGGGCGTTGTGGTGGGTGCCTGTAGTCCCAGCTGCTTGGGAGGCTGAGAGAATCGCTTAAGCCCAAGAGTTTGAGGTTTCTGTGAGCTGTGATGGCACAGCCCTCTGCCGAGGGTGATGAAGTGAGACTCTGTCTCAAAAAAAATAAAAATCAATCAATCAAAAAATAAAATAGTGTAGGCCAGTCAACTTTCAACATTAAAAATTAGGGAATTCTGGTTAATTGGATTTTTTTAGAAAGAAAATGAAAAATAAAAATATTTTCCAGCTCAGTGCCTGTGGCTCAAGCGGCTAAGGTGCCAGCCACATACACCTGAGCTGGCGGGTTCACATCCAGCCCTGCCCACCAAACAAAGATGACTGCAACCAAAAAATAGCCAAGCATTGTGATAGGCACCTGTAGTCCCAGCTACTTGGGAGGCGGAGGCAAGAGAATTGCTTGAGCACAGGAGTTGGAGGTTGCTGTGAGCTGTGATGCCATGGCACCCTTACCCAGGGTGACAGCTTGAGGCTCTGTCTCAAAAAAAAAAAAAAAATTGTGCCTGTGGCTCAGTGGGTAGGGTGCCGGCCCCATATACTGAGGGTGGTGGGTTCAAACCCAGCCCCAGCTGAATTGCAACAGAAAAATAGCCGGGCGTCATGGCGGGCACCTGTAGTCTGAGCTACTGGGGAGGCTGAGGCAAGAGAATCGCCTAAGCCCAGGAGTTGGAGGTTGCTGTGAGCTGTGACGCCACGGCTCTCTACTGAGGGCGATAAAGTGAGACTGTCTCTACAAAAAAAAAAAATTTTTTTTTCCACTTTTATTTTTAATTTCCTGATGGTTTTTTGTCATTTCTTGTTAGCTAGCTTGTATTTTAGGATTGTCATAGGAGTGTCAGTTCTCCTAATACAATTTGAAAATTGTGGAACCTTGAGACAGTAACAGGACCTGACTCGGACCTGCCAGAGGCAGGAGGGAGCAGTCGTGGAACTTATGGTAGGCGGGCTTTTGTTTTGTCTTCATTTTTTTCCTTCTTAAATATGAAGGTAAAAAGCAAAATAACCAAAAACCTGTAACGAATTCTGCTTAGCTGGATTTTTAACTGATTGGGTTTTATTTTAAAATCATACGAAGCCTAAAAAAATCCTATTATAGAGAAGTGAACTACAATTAACATTTATCATATTTGCTCATTCATTGATTCAACGAAAACTTCAGCAACCATGTGCTCCAAATACTAGGGTTTTTCCTTCAAGGAGCTTACAAGCACACGTCTTTAATCATCAGGCGGAGGGCTGTGGGACGGCCCCACAGAGAGCTGTGGGAACTCCGTGTGCTCAGGCCAATTTACAAGGTAGTCTGCTGATAAGACTGGCAGCAACTTGAGGGACACAGCTGTGTCTGACTTGTCACTGTGGACACACTGTCCAGCATGTGACAGGTACGAGGCAGCATGGTGGGGGGCGGGTAGGGGCCCAAGCTGAAGAATAGGCAGGCAGGGCTCATGCCACAGAATTAATGAATGTGAGCCCTATGCCAAGGCAGTGGAGAGCCACAGGATTTAAGCACAGGACTGACTTTAATTGTAGGTAGAGTGCTAATTGTTTGAGTGAATAAGGATTTGGATTTGGAAGCCAAAAGTGAGGAGGAGCATTTACGAACTGGGGCAGTTCACAGTCACATTAAAAAACTAGACTCTGTTAGGAAATGCAGACCAGCTCTCAATATCGAGGCCCTTCAAAGGCTGGGCTGATACCAAGGCAAGGTTGCTCCTTTAGGGTTACAGCATACTCTCCGGGCCACTTGGCCTGCCTGCTTCACTTGTTTTAGTCAAAGTGCCTCTAGCAAGTTCTACTGTTTTGACCTCTAATGGGGTTTAGAAGGCTCAGCAAGAGCAAAGCCCTGGGGAACTCAATAAAAGGGAGAAAAGGAGCCTAAGTCCCCAGATGGTGAGTTGTTAGCTAACAGGTGAACATAATGGTGGCTTAAAAAAATCAAACATTGGCTCGGTGCCTGTGGCTCAACGGGCTAAGGCGCCAGCCACGTACACCTGAGCTGGTGGGTTCGAACCCAGCCTGGGCCCACCAAACAATAATGATGGCTGCAACCAAAAAATGGCCGGGCGTTGTGGTAGGCGCCTGTAGTCCCAGCTACTTGGGAGGCAGAGGCAGGAGACTCACTTGAACCCAGGAATTGGAGGTTGCTGTGAGCTGGAATGCCACAGC